>JABFFE010001007.1:0-18899 GCA_013623625.1 Fusarium setosum | reverse complement strand
GACTACCGAGGCTGGAACGACTAGCAAGACAACAAGCAAGTCGACAAGCGAGCCTGCTAGCCAGCCGACAACTACTGAGGTATCGAATGAGCCAACTGGAACATCTAGCAAGTCATCTAGCAAGTCAACCAGCGAGCCGGCTAGTGAGCCAACGACTACTGAGCTTGGCACAACAAGCAAGAGCACAAGCAAGTCGACGACTGAGGCGGCGACGACTACCGAGGCTGGAACAACCAGCAAGTCAACCAGCAAGTCAACAAGCGAGACCACCGAGGTATCAAATGAGCCAACTGGAACATCAAGCAAGACAACGAGCAAGTCAAGTGAGTCTACCGGAGAAGCGACAACCAGTGAGCCTGGCACAACAAGCAAGAGCTCAAGTAAGTCGACGAGCGAGGCGACGACTACCGAGGCCGGAACAACTAGCAAGTCAACTAGCAAGTCAACGAAGGAGCCAACTAGCGAGGCATCTGATGAGCCCGCTTCCGAGACGGCAAAGGAGTCAACTGGAACAAGCAAGACCACAAGCAAGTCAACGAGCCAAGCTACTGGAGAGGCAACAACCACCGAGCCCGGCACGACGAGCAAATCAACGAGCAAGTCAACGAGCGAAAGTACTAGTGAAGCAACGACTACCGAGCTCGGCACAACAAGCAAGTCGACTAGCAAGTCAACGAGCCAAGCTACCAGTGAGGCAACGACCACAGAGGCTGGCACTACAAGCAAATCAACGAGCAAGTCAACGAGTCAGGCAACTGGTGAGACTACTAAAGAGGTAACGACTACCGAGGCTGGCACGACAAGCAAGTCAACTAGCAAATCAACAAGTCAGGCGACTAGTGAGACAACTAAAGAGCCAACGACAACCGAGGCTGGAACAACAAGCAAGTCAACAAGCAAGCCAAGTGAGACTACTAAAGAGGCGACGACTACAGAGCCTGGCACGACAAGCAAGAGCACAAGCAAGTCGACAAGTGAGGCAACGACCACTGAGGCTGGCACAACAAGTAAGAGCACAAGCAAATCGACGAGTGAGGCTTCTGGAGAGGCAACAACGACCGAACCTGGAACCACAAGCAAGTCAACGAGCAAGTCAACGAGCAAGGCGACTGGCGAGACCACTAAGGAGGCGACAACTAGTGAGCCCGGCACAACCAGTAAATCAACTAGCAAGTCAAGTGAGGCGACAACGACCGAGGCTGGAACAACAAGCAAATCAACAAGCAAGGCGACTGGTGAGACAACTAAAGAGCCAACGACCACCGAGGCTGGAACAACAAGCAAGTCAACAAGCAAGCCAAGTGAGACTACTAAAGAGGCGACAACTACGGAGCCCGGCACGACCAGCAAATCAACAAGCAAGTCGAGTGAGGCGACAACGACCGAGCCTGGAACCACAAGCAAGTCAACAAGCAAGGCGACTAGTGAGTCTACTAAAGAGGCAACGACCACCGAGGCTGGCACTACAAGCAAATCAACAAGCAAGTCAAGTGAAGCGACAACTACCGAGGCTGGAACAACAAGCAAGTCAACGTCAACCAGCAAATCAACAGGTGAATCGACTGGCGAGCCAACAACGACCGAGCCAGGTACAACAAGCAAGTCAACTAGCAAGTCAACCGGCACGTCAACAAGTGAGCCAACGACTACCGAGGCTGGAACAACAAGTAAATCGACAAGCAAGGCGACTAGTGAGACAACTAAAGAGGCGACGACCACTGAGGCTGGAACAACAAGCAAGTCAACAAGCAAGTCGACTAGCGAGCCAACGACCACCGAGGCAACAAAGGAGACAACTGCGACATCAGCCGAGACAACAGCCGCAACAACAACCGACAAGTCAAGCTAGGCGTCGAGCGCGCCACCGCCTCTGTCTCCAACAAGCGGTCCTTAAATTATCCCCACAATTCCTATAGACTTCGGCCAACTACGACTAGCACATTTCCTTTGTCCACAGACTGTTACAGGCTCTTGTGGCTCACAGCCCTGGCCAAATACCATCACTAGTCACACCCATAGTTAGATTAGCATCAACAGGCATCATCAATTGAACCTTTTGTACAATCCCAGCTGTTTCAAATTGAGGCTCCGATCCATTCCGCTTTGTGTCACGCGAATGTAGCATATCCCCCACATAGGCCAAATACACAAACATTGTCTCGCACGCTCTCCTGTGAATCAGTAGTGGTCCGAGTGGAAAGTGACTGTCCGTTTTTAGTCACACTGGTAAGTTGACTGACTTTAACGAGCGGTGGTTCAGCTTGTTCCAGTTGAAGAACTGGCATATCGGACTGGGGAGAGGACTGACTTTGCTCCTTCGAGTTTGAGCCCCCGTAATTTCCTCGTCTATGCTGCCGAGTCCGATAGACTCCAAAGGCGATTCTATGGACTCGAGATACCCCTCCGCAAGTTTCTGTCCCACGTTTACCACGACGTGTTCCGCCCGGCACTGCATAAACCAAGCACCTTTCAGCGCCATGAGATGAATGGCGCAATATGCCAGGATGAGCAAACCCAGCTGATCCATTCGCTCCAAGCAGGATATAAAGTCATCCTCCAACCAGTATATTCAATAAGTGACGAATCTGTAAACCGGATCTACACTTCAGGTGTCTTGTTCGTCTCTGCCATACGTGGCTTCATAGAGGGATATCATCATGTCAAGGGCGCGGTGGCGGGCTGCAGTAAGTTGGCTGTCACATGCGTCCATTAATGTTTGGAGACGGTCTAACGGAGCCGCCCAGTCAACCCGTCCAAATTGCCCTTTAGAAGAGGTTGGATGAAGCTCGTGAGGGGGGTCTTAGTAG
This sequence comes from Fusarium setosum, assembly GCA_013623625.1. NCBI lineage: Eukaryota > Fungi > Ascomycota > Sordariomycetes > Hypocreales > Nectriaceae > Fusarium > Fusarium setosum. Next base: position 16,092 of record JABFFE010001007.1, on the reverse strand, counting down.
CGGCCCAGGGGCGAGGTGAGATTGGAGAACTAGACGTCAGCAGAGAAAGTGTTTCTTGTGAGTCGTACCCCGCGGATAAACGGTACCCAGGGCCCTAGGTCTAACTTAGATCGCAGACCAGAAAATCATCGGGACCTCTCGGCCCGGCTGCAAAGGTGTTGTAGCATATGAGCATCGAGGAGACATGAAGAACACCGCAATTGTGCGCATTAAGCCTGGATAAGAGAGGCGTCATCTTAACTAGACTAGTCGATAGGTGGTGCTCGGCGATGGTGACGAGACCCTTCCTGGGTTCCAAGCTTCCTGATTGGAGGCATGCCAAGTAGTGAGCGGCCAGGGAGAATGCATGGTGCAGTAGGAATGGAACTTCAGGCCAAGTTGGGGTCTCTTGTTCTCCTAGAAGGCTGAGGGACCCTCTTCCAGGTCCATGGGAAGGCGAAAGCCAGGGGTGGTACGTGGAACACGCTGCAGAAGAAGCTCTGCATGTGTAATATTGATGTTGCTGTCAACTCTGACATGTTAGTCAGTGGGACCCAGCCTGGCTATTTTGTTAGAGGTCCTTGCTGGAAGGAGTTGGCTCCATTCTTTGCGAGGCCGTCCACGTGGACGTCGAAATGCAGTTTGCGCAAGCCGGCTGAGCTTCATCACACTAAAAGAAATGGAAAGTTCCTTGTTCACCATGGGTGGAAGCGAGGAGCAGGAGCTTCTTACCTTGACTTTACGCTTCTTGCGGGTTGAACAGCCCTGGCTTGACCTTTTGTGTGTCTTGTGGCGGCGGACAGAGTTTATCTTGTTGGCTGGAATGTGACACTTAGGCTCTCAATGCCACTCACATAGGAATGTGACACTCTCATGTGTTCTATGCGCTTTTTGAGTTGCTGAGAAGGCGGTTTAGGTGTTAGAGTAGGTCGGTTGGAAGTTAGTCCGTCCCGGCTAGTTGGGGTCCTCGACCTAGAACCCAACGACGAAACGCCGCTCCAGTGGTAGAGGATATCAACTCTGCCACTACTGCAAGGCAGATGCTGATATGCAAAATGCTTTACGGTTGGCTAATACACTTAGGTGGGAGCAATACTGGAACCATTTGTGGCCTGATCATAGTTGACATGCTCCTAGCCAGACACCCTCCTTAGGAAGAAGCTGGAAACCTTGGACACCCGTGCTACTACATCATATTGGTCTGAGTTAAACCTTATAAGGGATTGCCGTCAAAATTTGTCCAAGTTTGGCTACTGGTCATCATTCCAACCTTGACTCCTACTCTTTGCTGGTCATCTACGGAGAGGTCAATGACAGGTTGGACGCTGGCACATTGACTTGGCCGTCTGTTACTGAATATTTTATCAGGCTGGGAGGCTCAATATCCCGCTCGACCCAGGCGCTCAAGCCCCGCAAGTGCTGTTCATATGAGCCAAAGGCCGGTGCCATATTGACCGTGTCGTTATCAGGGCCAGGGAAAACAAAATGGCTAGAATGGTCATTGTAGAAAAGTCCAGTTGCTAGCATGTTTGACGTGGTTCTTGTACCAGTCTGCATGCCACGGGAAAGCGTCAAAGTCCATGGGGCTGTCCATGACAATCATTTCCCCTGTAATCTTCCTAGCATGAGTCCCGCCTCCGCTTGCGGACTTGGAAACCGGCGGCCTGATGAGGACCTTGCGCTGCGGATAAAGAGACGTACCGTCGCTGTGATAGAGAAAGTCCAGGCCGTAGTAGTCGTCCGTTGATGGCACTTGGTGTCCATGAAAGGTGTGCAGAGCTAAGAACTATCTGTTATCCACTCTTAGGTGAGCGCCCATGGTAAGAGCTGCCAGAGCCGTCGTATTGGCACTAGCGTATATCGGCATAGTCCTCTGTGCGTAATCGAGCAGTGTTCTTTGTTGTGGTGAAGGCAAGCTGCTGGCAGCCGCACACTTCAGATAGCTACCATGTTGCGGTTGTTAGTTCGAGCCATCCAACTTCTATGGCAAACAGTGAATAGCAAAGAGGCTAATTGCGTCGGACTGTCCAACAACTACCGGGTCGAAGGCCTTGCGGCTAAAGTCGGGCTCCCCAAAGCGGGGATCCGGGGTAGAGATCCGGGGAGGCCGAAGTCCGAGTTCCCGCAAAATGGACCAGTCACAGACTTTGCGTTCAATACGATAAATCAATATCCCTGTCCTTGGCACTTCTCCAAACCCTTAGAGTGGCCTCTCGGATCTCGGCCATGGATAGATGCTTCGGGGCCCCCAGCTTGCGGAGCTTAGTCTAGGCTTGGAGCATCCGGGCTTTCTGGTAAGCAACTGGTCTATCGGCCTGGTGTTTTCTCTCGGACAGTCATGACCCGAGACGAAGCGGAGTTCCGGATTTAAGGACCCATGGCGGAGCTGAACTAGGGCGAAGAGACAAAGATAATTTGAACTTGATAATTAAGGCCACAATCACTGCTTGGGGCTATAGTTCATTTGGATGACTGGTTGGCAACTTGACCTCTCCAGAAAAGATATTCCCATCCTGCAAGAACGCCGACAACAAGGATCGTTTCGACACACCATGGGTAAACGAGTCATCTTCACCGGTGGCTCTGGTGTCGCCGGACAATGGGTCGTTCGAGAACTCTTGCGTTACGGACATAGCATCTTGAACCTCGATCAGAAGAAGCTCGACAACGATGCAGTTCACACCATCAACTGCGATATCACGGACGGCGGCCAGGTCTTCAGCGCATTCAGCTCCCACTTCAAGCTTGAAGAGCCTCTCGCACCAGGGCCACCCTCACCACCCGACGCCGTGATCCATTTTGCAGGGTGTCCTCGACCTCTTCTCGCCCCCGACAATGAAATTTTTCGATCAAACGTTCTAGGCTTTCATAACGTTATCGAGGCTGCTTGCAAGCTAGGCGTCAAGAAGATCATCCTTGCGAGCAGCGTCACCGTCTATGGCGTGTCCTATGCACAAGGCCACCGGGACTACCCTTCCTTCCCCATCGACGAGAATTTGGAAACGACGCCTATGGACCCCTATGCCTTGTCAAAGCTAGTGGGCGAGACGATCGCCAGGTCCTTCGCTGCTCGGTTCAATGTTGACATATATTGCTTCCGCATCGGTCGAGTGATCCAGCCACACGAGCACGACGATGTCTTTGAAACGTATGCATATGAAGCCGAGTCCTGGGGTGTACATGGTTGGTCCTACACGGATGCTCGAGACCTGGGCCAGATGTGTCACCGGGGTTTGGAGGCAGATGGGTTGGGCTGGCAGGTTTTCAACGCGACAAACGACTCTATTACCAATACCAAACCGTCGGTGGAGTTTTTGTCCGATCTCTACCCTCATATTCCCATCACACGAGAGATGGACACTTACGAGGCCCCAATGTCGAATAAGAAGATGCGTGAAATGCTTGGCTTTGTAGAAGAACATCCTTGGCAGAGCTACTTTACGAGATGGAGAGGGGAGAAATAAGAGGGGAAATCTGTGAGGGAAGATCATGTGGGTTTCCAATGCGTCATTATTCTTCATTCAAATGAGATGACCGCCCTCGGTCATGTCTGGGGTACATGTAGCTACATAGCTGACGTCGACACTAGAAGTCGTCATCTCTTCCTTTCTCAAAGGGCCACAGAGTTAATTCCATCTTGATTATTCTCGTCATATAGGTCGTCAAACAACATAAACTGACTTGTGCTCAACCATGTCTGGTCCAGTCCCGGAATGCCTTCAAAACCTGCATACAAGCTACCTTCAGTGTTCAAAGTTCCAAAGTTAAGAGCAGCCGTCTGGTTCGCAAACACCTCTTGTGCTGAAGGAGCACCGTTTCGCTCTTCCGTAGCGTCGATATCCTGGGGAATACTTGGGTCTCTTGGTGCTGGTAGAAGCTGTGCCTGACTCGAGGAGAAGCTCGCATGTTCGTTCATACTGATCCCTAACCGACTCATGAACTTCAAAATCATTTCCTTCGCCCGTGATGCTGCCGAGTAGAGTTTCCGGTGCTGGTCCAGGGCACATAGACAGATGCGCAGAGAGTCTAGGCTACTGGCGTGGGTGCCGCAATGGGATAGAACATGAAGGTGCACCTTGGCGCTAATGTACGTGGCGTAGGACAGAGCAAACGTGGCACCACTAGGATCATAGGATCTCTGATAGATTTGAATGATTTGCACGATTTCGTTGGCCGCGGCGATACAGCTCATGAAGGCTTCTGTGTTTCGCGTCGGAGACGGGGGGTCTGCTTGCTCTTCGGAGAGCAGGAGGCGATGTGTCAAGACTATGAGGACGTTGTAGAGAGCACTGACAAGAAAGATAATTTAGCAAAACACAGGCAGTGAGGGTCAGATCCGTCACTGACAGCATTGACAGATTGAATGGCAAGGGGGTGCCTTGAGAGTCGGAAGACGCAAAGTCAAGGTGAGTCGGCAAGTTCTTTCGCCAGGCCTTCAAATCTGAGTAGAGAGAACCCGACTGGGTTGCACAGCCATCGGATGTTGTCATCAGGTAGCTCACGGCATATATCTTGCTGTGAATTCTCTCCATGATAGTGCTAAGTTCACAGAGGGCTTTGAATGTGGAAATTGTATACGACGGTACCGTACCCGCACACGCGGTATTAGTGAAAGAGTTGTCGTCAAACTTTTCAAGTTCTTCGTAATCGTCGTGGAAGACAAGCGGAGTGCTTGTGTCAGCGATCCTGAGGCTGGGATGTCTTCCTTGATAGAGGCATTGAACTTTATCGATCACTTGAGCAAACTGGTGAGCTTTGTTGGTTTGGAACCTGGCGTAGTTATGTATGGTTTGACTCACTATATGCAGACCAAAAAACTCTAGTATGGATTTCTGATTCCTCTGGCTTCGTCATTGCAGACCGTGGGGGCCAAACGTGGAGACCCATATCGGTCAGCATGTTGAAAGCATTCCCAGCGTACAGCCAGGAAAGACTCCTTTCATCACATCGCGTAAACAGAGAGCTGGCCATAATTAGCAGAGCCTGAATTGTCGTTATTGAGCTCTTGTCAAATTCGTCGGCAAGAAGGTCCTTGAACCGTTGGCGAAACAACCAACCAGCGGAATCTCTGTTGGAGGCATCCCGACGTATCGATTGGTCGGGGCTATGCTTGGACACGGAATAGTACATTGCATTCAAAAGCAGCTTAGAGAAGTATGGTCCTGCACACGCCATGTCTCGCATGAATGCAGAGCGGTACACGAGCAAGCCTGTATGGAGTTGTCGGCTCCAATAGAGGGACAGCAGTTGCATCCCGAGTTCGGGTTCAACTCCATCAAAGTCAAGAAGGCCGGATGAAAAGTTAATGGGCTCTAGTTGGCCTATCGAGTAGAATTATGATTAGAGACGCCCCGAATTCCTACGAAATGCAAGGATAGGAAACAACTTACGCTGCTTGGAAGTTTCTACAACCAGAGTACACCGCATCCACGCCGCATCTGTCTTGGGTGCATGGTCGCTGTCAGGGAAACCCTCATGTGATGGTTTAGAGTCGTCGTACAAGGCGCTGGTCGGTCCGTGATAGCCGAGGTTCTGATCTTCTGGAGACTCTGCTTCAAGACACGGCTGAAGCCTTGGGGGCTGTACTTGAGATGCTTCGGCGGTTCCAATTAGCCCTCGCTCTTGACGTCTAGGACTACAACTTGGGGGCTGTGCGCCATTCTGGGACTCCCGTGCATGGACGACTGAAGAGGTTGGGCGGAGAGCTCTGATTCGACCTTGCTGGCCGGTCCGACTCCTCCCCAACTCCTCCCGGAGGCGACGGGTTTCTTGCTCTAACTCTTGGATTCGGCTATTCGTAGGCCTGCATACACATCAATCTCTCTGCAATGTACTATTTCAAGACCAGGAAAGGCTCCACCTCGTGCGGTGCAACGGGGGTGTCGTGCATTCTATCCCACGTTTCCGACAGTTGTGACAAGCTGGCTTGGTGCTGTCGCATTTGAGCTGTCACAGGAGACATGTTAGTTCCCATACATGGATGAACACTGGCGACAGGAACCTTCTTGACCCGGCAATAGCTACACGCGTTACCCTTGAGCCGGGAGGTCTTGGTTCCGGGCTGACTCGGGGGCTGGACCATGCTGAGCCGAGAGGAGGAGTTGGATGGGTCTACGGTGTACGAGATAGACGAGGTGCCGATGGCGTCACGGTGAGGAGCAATTTCGGCTGGTTATATCCGGAGTGTGGGACGGATCGGCTTCTCAGTCGGCATGTTTTATCCCGAGCCGCGGGAGGGGTCATGGGAGGGTCTTTACCCACCCTGACCCCAGTTGTCACTTGCTCTTTTCCCCGCAATATCGGTTAATTGACATTTGGGTAACCTTGGGGAGAAGGCGGGGAAAGATTCAAGCATCTCACGCCATGCGGCAAGTCCTGGGGAAGATCGGCAAACTCATCGACTCCATTATTGTCTTGACAGCTTGGTAGGGTGATTCCTGGGACGACAGGGTCTATATCAAAGTGCGGCAGAAGCCTTAGTCTAGCATGCTTAGGTTCTAGAAACAATGCTATAGCACCATATAGCAAGATAAACGTTGGCACAAAGGCCGCTTCTTCCAGTGAGCCTTGTTGTGGGCAGATACTGGAAAACCACCAGTCCACTAACTCTCTGTCTACACAACGAGATTCTTCCAAAACCTTATCCTGCGTCTAATATTACCCAGCACTATAAGCGCTGCCGTCTCGACAAGAGATGACCTTGAGGCGAAATGTGGCGAAATTACAAAATCACTCTACATCGCTAACTCGACAGTCTGGTTCTCGCAGCATGTTACAGCTTGATCCATTCTACCGATTCTTTCGCATCAGCGAGTTAAGCCACTGCGATGGGGGAGCAGGGGCCGGAATGATTGGACAGTTTGCACATTCGAACGCAGGGCTTGACCCGGACCAGAATGTCCTGATGGCTATGGTTCGATGGGTTGAGGATGGTATCGCGCCGGAAACAACCTTGAGAACAGCGGTAAAGCCAGGTACAGCATCGCCAGCTGGCGGGTTTGATGAAGTTGCTTTCAGGGGAAGGCACTGTTGTTATCCTTGTCGAAATATGTATAGAAAGGGGCTCCGATTCTCAAACTACCTTGATCCTCATGTACCGCACCTCCGGTCCAATACCTCGCTTTGCCAAGCTAAAGCACAGTCTCAACTTTTCCTGCACCTTTAAACAAACGCCAAGCCGCCGTAAAACCTCATACCATTCCACGATAACACCTTGCAAACTACGCCATCGTCGTTTCCCAGCCATTCTCAATCATCACATCCATCCAATACACTTCCTCAGAAACATCAGCCTTCTTGCTACTCCTAGCCTCTGCCGCCAACCGTGCCCTCTCATCCATCAGCTTCCAAGTTGTGTTGACAATACTGAGACACACGTGGATAGGCTTCGGGGGAAGAATGTGCAGAAAAGAGCTCAGACGGCTCTGGATGAAATTTCGCATGCGAGAGACTTCGATGGTCTGAGACGTCAAACCTGCCATGTGGTCCGCAACGTTGACTTCGGGCCCTGAACTCTGTGGCTGTATTGGCGGCGCAGGCGTGCGAAGCTCGCTCGAAAGGGAGACCAAGATGAAGGGCTGGAAATCTCGGGTTCCTGACTCAACTGGGATTGATTTCATCAGATCCAGAACCTGGAGGGCGTATGCTGTGAGCCAATCGTTGCGCAACTGCTGGCTAGAAATAGTGGCCTCGGGTCCATCATCATCATTGACATCGGTACTGATGATGCCATCACGGGCTAACCGACGATCCAGCAGGTCAGGGAAAATGTGGTAGAGCTGAATCAATCCACTCGAGCGATAGGCTTCAGCCAAGGCTAGAAGATGCCAGACCGGAGTATTTCTGTCGTCGGGATCATGAACTGTGGTTTCGACGGGATGCGACAAACTGGAGAGGTATTGCTCAAGCTCACTCGCCGCGACCATGTCCCTTTCAAGTCTCTTGATGTGCGCAACAGAAGTAAACCGACGAGAAAACGCAAGCTTGCGCTGTCGGCGGATGAGCCTGCCCACGTTCTGCACCGCGTTCTGTGTGTCTCGCGCAAAGCCCGTCCACGGGTGTGGGACAAAGTTGGCCGATACGCAACCAGCAGGAATAACAGCTTTGCCTGAACAAGCATCCAGCTCATCGTCCTCTGCCACGTAAGCTAGCAGCATTTCCCAGTAGGTCATTGCTTGGTGAAAGAATTGATAATCAACGCCGCGCTGTTCAAGCACTGATGCTGGCATCGAGGCGAGCTTCCTTCGTATCCTGTTGAAGAAGCTGAGCCCGAGATCCCGATGGTCATGCCAGCTGGCCGAACCGCCAAGCATCAGCATGGCCAGTAATGCGTCCAGCTCTGACCCGGTGTGCTTGTCCAGCATTTGAATAGCCTCCCTCCTTAGCTGCTTCCCCAGGGCGCCGAGCTGTGGAAAATCATCGACAAAGCTTGCTGCAGCCATTGATGAGAGTGTCTTGTACAATAACGGAGACGAATTCCAAAGGCGGGATACTGTAGTCCTGAAGGGGTTCATTGAGCTGTCATAGCAAGAAAACAGTTGTGCAGTCTCCTTGAAATAGAATTCGACGAGGATAGAGGCTGGGTCGTTGAGAGGTCTGGCTGGGGATATCATGCGCATGCGGTTTGGCCTGGCCTTGGAGTAGGGCATGACAGCTGTAACGACCTCGGTGGTGTTCTCCGATGAAGCTTGTGCTTGGGCGGCAGGAGTGCTCATTGAAAAAGCATATGTTGGTGAGGCCACAGTGGAATTATACACCCTGCTTTGATCCTCAGGGATGCCCGACAACGGTTCGTTCAAGACGTCTCCTTGACCAAAGCCTAGAGGAGTCTGGCCCAAGTTGGACAGGGGTACAGCCGAGCCAAGTTCATCCATGGGCGGGCTGCCACCAAAGATATCGGGGAGATCAGCCATTTCCGGAAGATCCAGAACAATGTTGTCGAACAAGTTGTCGCAAAGCCCGCTCTGGTTTTGAGTCGCATCACCAAGACTCGTGGGCGGCGGAGGTTGAGCTGCCTGAGGCGTGTTGACAAACCCATGGCTGATGTCCGATGCGCTGCTGGGGCTGGAGCTGTCCTCAGGAACCTTTGTCTGCTTTGGCCGTTGTTTCTTGAAGACCTCTGGTCGAAGAACCTCGTACTTGGTGGACCACCTAAACTGCTGGCCATAGCCGGGACATTCAACACCTGCGCGCGTGCAGCGTCCACACGCAGGCTTCTGTTCATCGCATCTTATCTGAAATTCAAGTTCAAGTCAGTCGAGATGAGCTGGCCGGAACCGCAGGATCACTTACGCGTTGGCCTTTGCACCTCGAGCATCCGTTGTGAGAGTACCCTTTGTGGGTGCGAGACCTGCCTTTGGGCTTTGGGCGCGTGCCCTGCGTTGAAGATTCGTCCATTTCGGGGATATCGACGGAAAGGGGAATTGTGTTGAAGAGAATGAAGTTGAGAATGGAGTCGGGGAACGACCGCGTAGCACCCCCTTGTCGCCCGCACGAGCCGCCTGGATCGACGCCGTTTGCGGGGTAACAAAGAACGAGACTTCCCGGTGAGCGATAAGAAAGCCTGTCAAAACATTGCCAATGAGATCATTGGACGATGAGACTCGGTGGCTTGTTCTAGGCCTCACCGGGATTAGCTGGGGGGTTGATATCATTTCACTGGGACCCCTGAGTCAGTCGTATCGCTTGCCGGAAACGGCAAAAAGATACGATTGTGATCCTTTGCGCAGAGCCCGCAGCACGGCAGTGATATAAGACACAGGACTTATCTTGGCCTCCGGGGATCAGGATAGCCCCCCTTCAGCCAGCCCTGCACAGCCTGCTCCTTTTTAAAGTGACATAGCGTCTACTTTGTTTTTATACGTCTTATGCAAAATGAACCCCAAAGAGTGGACTACAATTGGCCTGGAGGTCCCCGGCCTGGGACATCTCTCCGGGCTGTGCTTTGACGGCCAAGTATGCCAGTACATGGGAGTCCCCTTCGCAAGTGTGCCTGGAAGATTCCGGCGCTCGCAACCGGTTCCACGACCCTGGCCTGGGGAGAAATGGGACGGCACTAAGCTGGGGTATGAAATACAGACTTTCGTTGAGCCTTGAACTACATGGCCATCTCCCGCAAACTCTAACGCCGCTTCATACCAGGCCATTTCCATCTCAGCCCCCAAGGGACTTTTACCCAATTCCCAGTCCTCAACGACCCTGGGTTGAAAATCCAGCCACCCGCTCCACCGAGTGTCTCAGCCTGAACATCTCCGTCCCCTCAAAGCCTGCCGACTCTGCGGGGAAGCCCTTGTACCCTGTCATGGTATTTATGCACGGCGGCGCTTTTGTGTATGCAGCCGGAGGAGCGGCAATTTACGACGGTCGCGCCCTGGCCGATATTTCTCAGGATATTAAAGAGCCAACTATCATCATCTCTGTCAACTTTCGCCTCGGTGTCTTTGGCTTCTTGGCCAGCAAGGAGATTCGCGAGTACAACCTCGAGTTTGGAGAGGAGGGTGTCGGAAACTATGGCCTTTGGGACCAAGTGCAAGCCCTTCGTTGGATCCAGCAGAATATTCGCGCCTTTGGCGGCGACCCAGGCAGAGTTACCTTGTTTGGTCAAAGTGCTGGCGGTGGTATGTGGAATGCTACCTGAACTCTCTCCTCGGCTCTTGGACTGACTATCGTCTCCTAGTTTCGGCAAATGTTCATCTCCTGCGGAACGAGCCTTTGTTCTCTTCAACCATTATCCAATCGGGACTCCTGCCACTATGCGGCGTGCTATCCATCGAAGAGTATCAAGGCATTTACGACAAGCTTCTGCTGGCCCTTGAGATTCCTGCAGATTTGTCGCCGCGGGAGCGCCTTCAGCGCCTCATCGACATTGACGAGAACAAACTAACCGCTGCCATGGTACCTGTGTCGGTGATACCAGTTATAACCTTCAGCCCATGTGACGACAACTATCTCATCGGACAGCCGATGCCGAAATACAGCGACTATGCAAACTTTAAACCGCCATCGTGGTGTCAGAGGATTATGATTGGAGACGTTGCAAACGAGTGCGTTATCTGGAACAAGAGCTTCCGTACTATGAACGCCGAGGCCTTTGTGAACCGCATCAAGTCCTTCCTTGGCTCAGAATCCAAGGCTGAAAAGCTCATCTCTCTATACAACATCAACTCGAACGCGGATAACGATGAGAATTTTTGGAAGATGGAAAAATTCACGACAGATGGCCTTTACACAGCGGTGAACTGGTCTCTGATTCGAGCTTGCCCGTCTGTATACGCCTATCACTTTGATGTCCCATCTCCGTTCGATAATGACTGGGCAGGTCTTGCACACCATTCTCTTGACAATGTCTATGTCTGGTCTCTTCTCCGCGATCACCTCCCGCCTTCTCATCAGAAAGTCTCGGCGGAAATGTCAACTATGTGGCTCAAGTTTGCCAATGGTAAAGAGCCATGGGAGCGATTTGACAAGAACGGCAAGATAATGATATTCCAAGAGGACCAATGTGTACTCAAAACGGCTGAGGAAGACGGTAAACGTGGATATAAAGTGTGGGAGCAGATTGAGCAAGATGGCCTGTTGGATGATTTCCATCATATATCAGAAGAACTCTGCATGAGATGGGAAGAAATTACAGACGCCAAGAGGCAGCCCAAGGCCATGGTTGTGGGTGAATTTAGCGAATATGGCATCAAGCCCAAGGCAAGGGCGGCATGGAAATAAGAAGCATTAGACAGCGAATGCATATACACCCGTAGAGCTGCATCCAGTAGAAAGAGCTTTTTCATACTATATAGGTCTAGCTTACTAGTTTCGACTAAATAAAGAGTTGTTATAAGAAAAGTTTCCAAAGGGACTAGACTGATAGCCTCCGGGTACGAGTAGATATTACCACAGAAGTGTTAGTCTCACCTAGGACGGCCTATCTGTCTCAAACCAAAGCTATATGGTTTAGATAGTTGGTTCAGGCAAACCTACCTCCAAAGTTTACATATATTTCAAAATACTCGCCTTTAGAATTAACAGGAGGACCCTGAGATTTATCTCTTCCCATTGGTACGAGTCTCCAATGTTTATTCGTACAATGATTTTGCCGCTATATCTCCTGCTCCTGGGAAGTTTGAGCGTCTTTTTTGGTACCAATGGGTCGTATACGTATATAGGTATTTCTATGTACAGTTTCTGCGTTGTTGGAAGCTGAAGGAGACTACCGTATCTTTTACAGCCGAATGGCTACATGTAAGTGTTGCTCAACGATTGAGTTTTCCCCATTAGGTCACCATGCGTGGGAATTGTAGAATCAAGTTGATTTCGCCTCAATTCGCCCCAAAGATAGTCCTCGATCACGCAGCTCCTAAACAGGCTGGAAGCTAAGTTCCAGCTTCCCCCCTCTTGGACCGGCTGTGAACCCCTCAGCCAGTTCCATGTCAGGAGCACTGACAATTGAGGTCTTGTAGTTGGTGTACACACCAGCAATACAGTGTTTCATAGCTGCGTATATGTAAGCTTGGGATTATCTCACCAATGGATGTAACTTACAATGCGTGGCAATATTACTACCAATGCACATGGCACCTCCGCTACCCCATGCCCAGAACCATCTTCTCATCTCCGACAATTTCTCAGGCGTCTGATTTAACCAACGCTCTGGGATCCATTCGTCAGGGTCTGGGAATACTTCAGGGTTGCGGTGGATTGTGAAGCCGTGCGATTGGACACGAACTCCAGGTGGAATATTGGGATACCCGGCTAGTGTGCACGATGGAGATGGGGTGACGCGTGGCTGACCACCTGGAACAGCAACCCAGAGACGCAGAGTCTCTTGGAGAATAGCATCCAGCAGGGTCAACTGGTCAACAGACTTTGGATCAGGCAACTGATCCGGCACACCAGGAAAGGTCAGGGGAGGCGACAGGGTGTTGAGTTCTTCACGGAGTCGATCCTGCAAGTCTGGTCGCCGGGACAATTCGTAGAAGGCATAAGTCAAAGTATCACCACTCGTTTCGTGAGCAGCGGCGTTGTGGTCGTACATGTCGCTCGCAATCTCCAGACGACGAGGGTAAGCCTGCCCATTCAGAGCCGGGTTCTTACCATCCAGTTTCTTAAAAGCTGCCCGCTCCCAAGCGTAGACAAGAGGGTTGTTCTCAACCGCAATGTGTGCATCAGCCGCGAGGACCTGCTCCGTCTTGTCGCAGAGACGCATTTGCCAGTCCTCAAGGTCGGTGGTGGATTTCTCGACCCAGTCTGGGACCAACTTGATGCCAATCTTGCGCAAATTGGCAGTGAGCTTAGGTAGCTCAGTGGTCCAAAAGAGATACGGTCTTCTGACGTAGAAGGTGTAGAGGTACCATTTTCTCTCTTGGTCGTTCTGCAGAAGGTTGCTACCAAGGGATAATCCGAACTGGTAAGTCGTGAAAGCATCCATCGAATACGCGGAAAGTATCTCCAATACTTCGAGTGGCTTGCCAGAATCGGCGGCAGCCTTTATTATCGGCATCAGCCGGTCGTACAAGACAGCCTTTGTCGTTGCGCTGACGGTGGGGTTCGATAGGATAAAGGACTTGGAATAGACGTGCGAGAGCATTCGCTTGCGGTCCGAATGCTGCTTGCCGGACATGGCGAACATGGGGTCGACTCTAATAACGGTTAGAAGGCAAGCCTTGATGGAAATGCGGATAGAACGCACCCATAGTTCTCGAACCGATTATGGTAAAAGTCTGTCTTGTGGAAGCCGCCCGTATAGATGGTCTTCAGACCACCCTCGTAGCAATTGACACTCAGCTGAGTAGGCGCCGTGCGAATAATAGGGCCCTTGGTCTTGTGCAGCTCGTGGATAGTCGCATTCTCGATATTCTTGTAGCGAATGTACAGTATCCAGAGAGGGGATATGTGGCTGCTCCAATGGGCGGCCGGGATTTTCGCCAGCGAAGAGACAAACAGCGGGTAAACGACAAGCTTGTACAGGCCAACGACAACTGCCGCGACGGCCGCAAGGATAGGGATGTTAAACGCCATGGCGACAGACGGCTGATTGTGACGGGACAAAGGTGGCTTGCTTGTATTGTGCAAGTTTCCAGCTCATCACCGGGGTATTTAATCAAGCATATACGACATCACAGGACTGGAAATCGACGTGTCACGCGGCATACGAGAATAGAAACGCAATAATATGCCCAAAGAAGCGAAATACATCGATTGTAGATGCGCGGGTATACAATGTGCATACTGTCTGATAGGGGTCGGGATTTTTTCCCCTTTCGGGCATAGGGGGGTTCTCCCGAGACAAGATGGCGTCCGGAATGCCGGAGGCCGTGTCTAGGTGCGCCCGTGGGCTGGGCGAGGCTCCCCAGGAGGGACACGACTCAGCTGCTACCCCAGATTTTCCCCCGACATATAACCTTGGTGCGGCAACCTCATACCTTCTAGAAAGCTCCAAGAGTTCCATCTCATCGTCGTCCCTCAACGCATGCATACTCGCAAACAACAATGGAGAACCCCGGAGATGTCGTCAAGGTCCGGGCGCAGAGCGCCGATAGCGACGCTGAGCGTCTGGCCGAGATGGGCTATGCCCAGGACATGAAGCGCAACTTTTCCGTCTGGTCTGTTCTCGGCGTCGGCTTCTCTTTGACAAACTCTTGGTGGGGAGTGTCTGCTGCTCTCATCACAGGAGTCAATTCTGGAGGACCGTGTCTTCTCGTCTACGGCACTATCCTGCTGGCACTCGTCTCGGTCGGCGTTGCTGTGTCTTTATCTGAACTGGCCAGCGCCATGCCCAATGCCTCGGGTCAGATCTTCTGGGCTTCGGAACTAGCACCTAGACGTTACGCCCGTCCCGCCTCCTACGTAACTGGATGGCTAGCTTGGGCCGGGTCTATTTGCGCCTCGTCGAGCGTTGCTCTCTCAATTGCATCCGCTGCAGTTGGTTGCTACCAGCTGTCGCATCCCAGTTTGCAAGCCACCCCGCCCTGCTATAGCCGAGTACTTCTCTAACTCTTCTTGATAGCGAGATTAAAGCATGGCATATTGTCGTCACCTACCAAATAGCCAATGCATTTGTCTTCCTCTTCAACTGCTTTGGAAAGGTTCTTCCTACGGTTGCTTCCATCTCGCTATATACGACTCTGCTCTCGTTTATAGTCATTCTCATTTCAGTCCCATCGGCGGCAGAGACTCATCAAAGTGCAACGTTCGTCTTTGCCACCTTCATCAACAACACGGGATGGAAACAAAGCGGCATGGCCTTTATTGTAGGCCTCATCAACGTCAACTGGGGCTTCTCCTGCCTCGACACAGCCGTCCATATGGCTGAAGAGATCCGAAATCCAGAGAGGATGATTCCAATCGCCATCATGGGCACCATAGGCATTGGTTTTGTCACATCGTTCTGTTTCGTCATATCAATGCTGTTCAGCCTGACTGACTTTCAATCTGTGTCTGCAACTGCCACGGGCGTACCTATGCTTGAGCTTTTCTATCAGGCATTGAGAAACAAAGCTGGCGCAATCGTTCTCGAAGCCCTGATCATTGCTACTGGCGCAGGTTGCTTGGCTGCCTGTCACACTTGGTCATCGAGAATTTGTTGGAGTTTTGCGAGAGATGGGGGTCTTCCCTACTCCAACGTTCTATCCAAGGTCCATCCCCGCCTGGATGTGCCGTTGAACGCCCACATCACCAGTTCCATCGTGGCGTCGATCCTGGGATGCCTCTATCTAGCATCCAGCACAGCCTTTAACAGGTATGGTCTCAAGTGTTTAGTAATGCATTGAACTGCCCTACTAACAACCGATAGTGTTCTTTCTGGATGCATTGTGCTGCCCTATTTGTCTTACTCCGTCCCGATCACTTGTCTCCTCATCAAAGGTCGGCAGAACTTGAACCACGGTCCATTCTGGATGGGCCGCTTTGGATTCGTATCCAACATTGTTCTCCTCTGTTGGGTGCTCTTTACGTTTGTAATGTTCGTGCAACTTATCTCCAAATATTTTCTGACAGCTGACATGGATACTCTTTCAGGTATTCGTTCCCGGCTTACCGGCCTGTCGAGGCGGACAGTAAGTTTGAGATGCATCCCATGCTATTTGTTAAGCTAATACCATTTGCAGATATGAATTACGTTTC
>JABFFE010001005.1:0-14312 GCA_013623625.1 Fusarium setosum | reverse complement strand
TTATAATGCTAGAGATATAGAAAGACGATATATTCTTTGTTATGGTGAAGGCAAGCTGCTGGCAGCCGCGCACTTCAGATAGAAGGTTCTTTAGGTCGGCGATTCGTCCGGTCTGGGCAACGAGACCTTTGTTCTTGAGGCAAACCCCGGCGAATGGAAGAGTCTCGCCATGAAGATGGTTAGAGCTGAAGTGTTTGGGGTCGCGGATGGCTCGCATCCCTGCTTTATTTCTACCATCGCGAAGCTTGAACGACGACAAAGGTCGTGGCATGCTAATCCCCCGGGAGCTTTCTTTCCCGAGTCGTATTACGCAATAGACGACAGTCCTTCGTGTCTGAAGCTTCTGAAAGCCGCGAGAGGGATCGTTGCGTGTCTCGATGGTACTCCGAACGACTCGCCTTCGCCCCCGCATATGGCCTAGGCTCGAGGGTGGTTAGTTGCTCCTATTTAGCCGCGGTTATGTATATCCTTTCCTTTGTTGCCCATTGGTGTCGGATTCGGCCCCGTCCGGAGTATTCTTTTACAATCTGTTGGTGAGAATGGGCCGGATCGTATCGACCCTGCTTCGGACTCTCGCTTATCCGTCGTTGCCACCCGAACACCATTCGCTTAATCCTCTATCAGACTACAACAGTTACTTTGATACCATTCTCATTGATTTCAACCTCGGATCTCTTCGTTCTCAACCACAACGAGCACTGAACCTGTCAACCAAGTGCCTTGGCCCCCACCACCCACATTGCCCTCAAGGAACATCCGCATCAAGACTCGCACACTAGGTGCCATGGGATTAGAACATGGCCGACCAAGCACACCGCCTCCGCCTCCGGATGGCGGCTTCAGAGCGTGGTCTATGGTAGTTCTGGGTCACTTGGTTGTTTTCAATACCTGGGGCTACATTCTCTGCTACGGGGTTTTCCAGACGTACTATGTCTCGACCTTGTCACATAGCCTCTCTGACATCGCTTGGATCGGCTCGATCCAGATGTTTCTCTTATTCTTTATTGCGGCGTTCGCCGGACGCGCCTTAGATGCCGGTTTGTTTCACGTCGTGTTAATCATCGGCGTCGGCCTGACAGTCACTGGAATATTCATGACCTCTATTTGCCAGACGTACTGGCAAACATTCCTCGCTCAGGGGGTATGTACCGGATTGGGAAACGGTTTTCAATTTGCACCTTCAATGTCCCTGGTTTCTACCTACTTCTCCAAATACCGCTCCCTGGCGATTGGAATAGTGGCCGGAGGTTCTGCGACAGGCGGCGTCATCTACCCTCTAATCTTTCAGCAACTGCTGCCTCGTCTTGGGTTCGGCTGGACCGTCCGGATTCTTGGCTTTGTCAATCTTGGATTGTCGGCGTTGACCATTGCCTTCTTAAGATCAAGGCTGCCCCCGCGAACGTCTGGGCCCCTCCTTGACCTTGCTGCGTTTAAGGATTTGACCTACGCCCTCTGCTGTGTGGCGATGGTGCTGAACTTTTGGGCTGTCTACTTTGCCTTCTACTACGTAAGTGTTGCAGGAACGGGGCGGCTGAAAACCTATGAATAACGTGTTGACCCAGCATCTCAGGTGGGAACTTATTCTCGATCAGTCATCGGTTTGGCGACTGATGACTCTATTACAGTATTACTTATCATGAATGGCGTTGGGTGAGCACCCTTTACCATCCTCTCTACGTTTCTCTGACGTTCATAGTGTCTTTGGTCGTATCCTTCCCAACTACCTTGCAGATCGCAAGTTCGGAGCTCTCAATACCATCATCCCTGCTACCTTTGCCACAGGGATTATGATGTTTGCATGGATTGGGGTGAGCACACGTGGGGGTCTTCTCGGGTTTGCCATTATCTACGGATTATCATCATCGGCTTTGCAGAGTATGTTTCCTGCTACTATCTCAAGTTTGACCGTACACTTGGATAAAGCCGGCATTAGGCTAGGAATGGCCTTCTCTATCGTCTCTCTGGCTGCTCTGACAGGCCCACCACTTGCGGGTGTCTTGATACGTGCAAATGATGGCAACTATCTAGCTGCCCAGATCTGGGGAGGTTCTGTGCTGATATTAGGGGGTGCAACGTTTATTGTCGCTCGACTTATTAGAACAGGCTGGCGATTTAGAGTCCAGGTGTGAGCATTTCGTGCTTCTCTTCACCAATTCAGACCCCGACCTAAGAATCTCTAATTAAATTGTTTTAATCTCAATTATTTTTTTCAATGCTGGCCTGTGATAAGTCGCTTTATTGTTTCTAGCTGAAGTCTCAATGATGTGAACTAATTATCGTTGTGCCCAGAAACAACAGAGACAGGGCTTACCTGCTTGTAGCTCTCGCAGTCAGCTCAGCTGTATACTTGCCGTCAAGATCCTTCTGAATGCATACAATAGTGACACCCATAGGAGCTGAAAACCTCAGATGCACTTGTCAGTTGATTCACGCTGCGACAAGGGTAGGAGTTGGCGCATGCCCAGCCTGTGCAAATGTCTTGACCATGGCGGCGCCAAGACCTAAGGCACAACACACTGTTCGTAATTGCAATAAAATTCGGAGTATTCTATTCGCCTGAACAATCCGAAACTGGAAATACACCTCTTTGCTTACGGGCTCCTATTGGCTGTGCGGCGCAGGCCTCATTACAGCGGATCGGCGCCGCCATGGACATGTCCGCGGACAACTCCGGCCTGAACCCGAAGCGTCATATATCGCGCCGTAAAGACCCTGGACTTCGCTTTTCTCTTCCATAACCTTGTATAAAAAGAAGAGCTGAAGCCGCCTAGAATTTTGAAGCCAAACACATCCAACACATCCAAACCATTCAAGCACCACCGACCAATTGTCCCAACCACAGCCATGTCATGCAAGACACCCACCGAAGAGTTCCAGATCAGTGAGATCCCTAACCTTCGTGGTTACATTGCCATCGTTACTGGCGGTAAGCACAAGCTTCCCTCTATCCACTGTCCAATCTAATTGTGTCTTTCTTAACAGGCAATTCCGGCATCGGATATGAAACCACGTTGCAGCTTGCCCTCCGGGGCGCCCGAGTATACATCGCTAGCCGATCGCAAGACCGTGTCAATAAAGCCATCACATCTATGAAAGAGAACTCAAGCTCGCTGGACCTCCACTTTCTCAAGCTGGATCTGCAGGACCTCCAAAGCGTTAAAGCCACTACTGCAGACTTCATGTCGAGGGAGTCTCGGCTAGATATCCTCATCAACAATGCGGGTGTAAGTCATGGACTGGCTGTCGACAGCAATAGACGAGGGCTGATGAAACTTTGTTACAGATCATGGCGTGCCCCTACGAGTTGACCAAAGACGGGTTCGAAATCCAATGGCAGACTTGCTTCCTCTCGCATCACGCTCTCGCCCTGTCGTTGATGCCTCTCCTGATCTCAGCGGCCCAGTTAAGTGGGGTCACGGACCGTGTGAGGATTGTCAACGTTGCCAGTGATGCTGCCGTTGTCATGGGGCCCAAGAGCATCAACTACGAGGACCCCAACCTGAGCGAGCTGACTGGTCAACTGTCACCCTGGTAGGTGACCCGTGACTTTATTCTCTTAAAATTCTTCTAGTTTGCTTAAAGTTTTGTGTCCTAATAAATGCTAATCATCGCCTCAGGAGAAGATATGGTCACTGCAAGCAGGCCAGCATCATTGCTGCCAAGGCAATCAGCGATCGCTATCAGTCGAGCGGCATCACAGCTTACTCGGTGCACCCCGGCATCATCAAGTCGAATCTACAAAGCCACAACCCCAGCATCTTTGGATCCCTCAGCCGCATGGCCATGAAGATTGCCCCTACATCCACGCCCATCGACGGGTCGCGCACCTCGCTGTTTTGTGCCACCAGCCCCAGGGCGATTCCGAATGCCGGCCGATACCTTGTGCCGTTTGGAAAGATCGATAGCAAAGCTGATAAGTGGCTGGATGACCCACAAGCTGTTGAGAAGCTTTGGGCGCTGGCCAATGGTCAGCTCAAGCAGCATGGCTTCATCATTGAGGACTTGCCCACTTACTATGTTTGAGTACCTTGTTTGTAGATCTTTCCTGTGTTTTTTTATAGTCATGTTTGAGTCTTATATAGACAGCGTCTATTGTATCGTCTTGAGCGATATCAGGAGTGGGAGTAAATACATTTGGCGCTATGGTCCCATCATCTGTAAGACCTGGCCGTGGTACATCTATCTGAGGTGCGCGACTGCTCCATCAAGGGCAGCGTGCTTTCACCACAAGTTCAACTAGACACAATTCATTCAACATAAATAGTTTATTGCTTTATATACAGCACTGCTATTGCGAAAGCTTGTTCGCTGCATCCACCTTCCTCTATCCCGGTCCCAGAGATCCCAGTATATACAAATCTCGTAACTCTTTGGGTATAGTTAGCTCAACAGCTACTTATCAGGGATGGTAGATTTTACATACCTAGGCCACAACTGCTCCCGCAGCTATACCTCGAATCGTGTTGACTTAGCAAGAGAAGCCACAGTCAAGGTCGACTGTCACCGTGCTAGAGGTCAAGCTGGGGCTGTCCTGCTTGCCAACCGAACATCGGCCGTTGTTGGTGTCCCACTTGCCGCTTCCCCAAGCGTCGTCGCCGTAAGTGAAAGTGGCCTGTAACAAGTCAGTACCATTTCGTTATTAGATAAGTGGTATGTCGAGTAACTTACAACATCGTCGCCAGGTCCGTGGGTGTTGATGTTGAGGACCTGGGGGAGACCCTCACTCTCGGCCATCAGCTGGCCATCGCCCCAGATGCCCTCCTTGGACCAGACCAGCTGCTGCTTGCCGTCGTAGACCCACACGTTGAACTCGTGGGAGCCCTTCTCGTTCTCTCCAGTGAAGGTGTGGACGTGAACACCGCACCAGCCGCCGTTGAAACGCTTGTTGAGCTTGGGAGCGACCTCGGCAGTAGGAGCAGCGATGGCGAGGCCAGCGAGAAGGAGGACGGAAGTGAAAGAGACCATTTTGATAGCGGGTTTGTTGGAAAGTTGGAGTATATTGTTTAGAATGGTGGGAGTGCTGAGGTAGAGATGAAAGTTTGATGGTTGTTGTTGGTGATGAACAGAAGTCTCAACGTCGGCATCCAGGGTCTTTATATACTTTCTCAACCACAACTCTGGTGTAAGTGCCTTCCATTTTCGGTGCGCCGTGTATATGCCGATTTACCATCGCTGGTGGAGTTTGTAAAACTCTCCTATTCGCATACTACGTAGGATCAGGGCAGTGAGGTCCGGATCCTCGTGCTGTGTCGATCGAGCCCTGCAAGGCTGCGCACATTCAGCCTCCCACTGGCCCATGCTCTTTTCGAGAATAGTTGATCTACAGAACAACATGGGCCCTATCGATAGGGCAGAGTGGATCGCAGGATTGGAAACGCTGTCAACCGTGTGACACTGGAAACACGCTCTGTCCTGCACCGGGACCAGAGATTAAGGGGACAACTTCCAGTGGGTACATCATCTATTTGCTAACAGACGAGAGTTTCAGGGACGACTACATTGATCGTTTACGGTTGACCTAATCATTCTACGTAGAAGTAAAGTTTTTTAAGGTTTGTACTGACTGCGTGCTTGTGCCATGTTACCGTTTTGGGGGTCGTCCGGAGGCTCTACTACACTAAACCGGCAAGTCGGCAAGCCTGTGTTCAACTGCCGACGTTTTGCTTACGCCAAGAATGGGGGCCGATTGAGCTGGCAATTCCTCCGGAGAGTTTCTAGATGCACTTTGTGGAGCACCGGACTGCACCGCGCCTCTCCGACGAGTCGAAATGCTGGTGCCTTGGGCAGTGCCCCATAGCTCACATGTACTATGACGCTTGAAACATCATACCGTTTAGCATGCTACATGCTTCTGTTTTAGCATAAAATAGCATGATGACTTCGCCACAGCCGGCTGTGCGGATCGCGGGGTGGTCCATACATCGCCCACAGCCGATCAGTTAATTTATAGCAGACGCTAGCGAAGCACAACTCAGCACATCCTTGTCTCGTAGCAGGAAGCAGTAAATAACGCTATCAGGAGGGCCAGCATTCGGACCGATCCGTATATGAGTGTTAGGCATCCAAATTCTTTTATTCCATGTCGCGTGACCTATTGGATCGTAGGGCGGAGACCAAGTGAAGGACTTCCATGAGAGATTATTGTAGCACGGTGATCTTGCTTGCTCAAGCCCCTTTTTAAAGATATTGATTGCATTGATGATCACTGTTGGTAAGGACTGACCAACCATGGAAGATCGGTTGTGTGTATGAAGTCTTGGTTGGTTCTCACATGATTCTCGCAGCCAAACTCTCCAAGCCACGATGTGTTCTATAGCTGGATAGTTGTCTTTTCGGAGAGTTTTAAGCGCGCGGCCGATCCGCAGCATTCCGCGAGATGCGTAAATAACAAGAGCGGGCGTAGAGGTAGGCCAAATGCCCAAGTCCTGGGTACCGTTGTGTCTACAAAGACCTGAGATGAATCGTTCAAGGATCCACAACACAGACAACGGAGACGAATTTCCTAAACGGGGCAGGGTAGGTCAGCACCCGGACACGCAAGAACCAATGCATGAAGATCATCACTGCATTTATGTCTTTGTTGGGTGACTAGTATGACAGTGTTATTCGAAGCAGCAAATGAGGGCTGCTCTCTTAATACGCTATCAATGGAGTAATCTAGACTAGGCAACAACAATTCGGTCTCTTCACCCCGCTAAACAGACAGCTCATAGTCCCAGGGATGCAAGAGCCAACTCTGGTACGAGGAATGAACGGTATAAGTTATATAATAACTTAATGAAGTTTATTCTTAATTAAATATAATAGCTTATAAAGTAGTTTTAAGCTGTTCATAAAATATCTTTTATATATAACTACTTATACCTAAATATAAAAATTTTAAAAGAGAGGCACACTGCTATAACGAGAACGTTGAGAGCTATCGACAGTAGTAATTGGTACAATGGAGAATGCGTTGATCAGTTAATAACTAACAGGCGCTATTGAGCTAAAGAAATGCCTCGCCACACAGCCGCCATAAGCCTGTGGCTTCAGTGGCACACGCCGTTTGCCACAGTACGTTGGCCAGATCCTACAACAGCCTCTCCCTTCTGGAGGTAAAACTCCTCGACTTCTTTTTCATAAAGCTTCAGGGCGGCTCGACGTGAGATCGTCCCCTTCTCCGTACGTGGAAGTGGCCTTTCGGAATCCGCAAACAGGATGTAATCTCTCCGGAGGTACCCTTTTAACAACTGATTCTGATCTGCTTCCTCAACCAGGTCCCCGAGGCTTTCCATTAGTTTCCGGTATCTCTCTGCGCCTTTTGGCTTCGGAATCTTCAATTCTACCAACAAAGCAGCAAACTTTTGCCCATTCCCGATCTATCAAATCCGTTAGCGGTAATTCAACGAGTAATACAGGCAAGAGACAATTTGTCAGCTTCAAAACCTACCATGACGCACCCCTTAACGTCAGGATGTGCTGTGATAATGGCTTCTGTCTCTATAGGCGACAGCTTCTGGGCGTCTTCCAAACAGATGATGTCGTTGCTCCTGCCCATGTAGAGCCAATGGTTGGGTTTCTTCGGATGCTTAATGAACAAGTCCTTCAGATTGAACTCTTGCAAATCCGGAAAAGTGTGAAAAATTCCCTGGTGCAGAGCCCAGTGTTCATTTCTCACGACCCGTTGCTCAAACAGACCTTTCTCGATCTCTGTGTATTGGAAGCCGGCGTAAGGGTGAAAAGACACCCATAAGAAATCTTCCTTTTCCACGACCATGTCGCCCATGAAGAGACCTTCGGTTGTTCCAAAAAGGTTATGAACACGCACTACCTCATTCACCTTGGCGGCAAGTTCCGAGTTCACCGGACCTAGCAAACAGTTAGCGAGTTGTTCCTTAGCAGACAGGGCGCGAGAACGTACCACCACCAGCACCAACGAACTTGGAGGATCTGAACTTTTCCAAAACGACCGGGTTCTGCCCTAGTTCGTTGACGTATACCGGCATGAAGTGCCAGATGTCGATTCGGCCGTGGTCTGCAAGGGATGCAAGTAAATTCATGTCGGGCTGCACGTCGACAGGTCCCATAACGCTGTGGGTATCGAAAAGGAATGTCGCGAAAAGGTTCATGAAAATTCCTGGACCCTAGCTTCGTAGTTAGTTCAAGTATGCTTCAGAAAGTAGGGGAATTCCTATGACATACATGCAGCAGTACACAGGGGGAGTAGAGCCTATCTCCCTTTTCATACAGGGTTGCCCAAGGAGCAGCGTCATTGTCACCTTCAATAGGAGGCAAAATTCGAGCAGCGTCCATGGTAGCGAGCAATCCATTGGTCATATAAATCGGCTTAGGGAGACCTGTGGTACCAGACGTATGAAGGATACAGAACGTGTCTGTCATTGCTTCATCATATGTCTTGGAATAAGCATAGTGTGGTGCGCTGTCGGCGTCAAGGAGGTCCTTCACAGCGGGAATCTCAACAATGCGCAGTTCGCGGCTGCGCAAAATCTTCTCAACTAAAGGATATTGACGATAACCCTTCGGATGGACCCACAGGTTGCAGCTGGTGGCGTCTAGCAGGCCCAGGGCAGCTTCGATGCTGTTCCCCGGGGACAAGAAGAGAACCTAAGCTGTGTCATTACCAGCCCCAACCGTTGGACATTGTCCTTGCCAAAGGTTTGATACTCACTTGGTATCCTACTTTAACGCAAGCGAGATTCAGCAAGAAATAACGGATGTCGTCTTGCCGAAATCGAGTTAGCATGTAATTGCGTGGGGAGCATGCCGCGTACGTACGTGGTCCGATATAGCCAACGGTTTGAAACGAGTCACTCTTGCCGAGCAAGTCTTGCAACCACCAGGCAGTCTTGTTCACTGCGTTAGCGAAACTGCGAGCGGTAACCTCTATAAACCCCTGGGAAATGTCGGCAGACTTGGCTATCGAGTAGATGATCCGACCCGGCTCGTCTCTCGACATCTCGTCCAATATTTGGGGGATCAGTCTCCTCCCGAGGTCCCTGGTTGGTGCCATTGGAGCTGGTGAAATGTTTAGCTCAGTTTCGATTCAATCAATGTGACGGCTCTCAGGAATATCGAGGTAGGGTATGAACAGACGTAATGAGCCCTGGAGCCGCAATAATCAAATCACTGGCAGGTGCAGTACGAGGAGCAGCCTTCCATTATAATACCTCGACTCCACCAGGACGCCAAAACTCAATTATATACCTCCCTGCATGTATTACTGTGGCAGTGTTTCAAACCGGCCAAAATAAACGCTGATTCATATTGCAAGTTCCAGGGCGCATCTCCACATCGTGAAAATTGAAAAAAGTCCGATTGGAAGAGGTGAATTATAAATGCCGAGCTTGGACAGAGTTTGGCTCTCCGAACGCGCCAAGACCGAAATTTCCGAATGAAATATTGCCTATTAACACGGCAATTACGCGTTCATACCCAATTCAACAAGGATTAATATGTCAGGGATTAATATGTGCAGTATCATGACTTGAACGTAAACCCCGCTATCCGATAGATCGTCTGAAACCCCTTTCGGCATTTGCTTATGTAGCAAAGAGCTTTCTGTACATTGGACAACTTGATTTGAGTTTCCGGAGTGGTGTCCTTAGTCACATAAATCGGTTCTTCAAGCGGCTAGAAACGTAGTTAGATATCCTTGTCCTCTGTGTGTTGACTTGCTTTCCATTCAATAAAACATTGAATAAGCCCTTGAGGCTTGAGGCACATTGTCGGCACGCTTCCTTAAACAGAATCTTTGCTTGCCATTCGAGTTCATCTGGTCGCTTTCACGGATTGAACAAAATGGCAGAAGTTGAGGTTCCCACGGCTGCCCCAACAGTTCCGGCTCAAAAGCATAGTGTGGTCGACGAAACCCAGAACGGAGCGACTGCCGAAATCGAGCTGGTTTCTGGGTCGAATCTAGCCATCGATGCTCAAACCCAAGTTGCAGCTGAAGACCCTGACCTACCTCCCGACGGGGGGTACGGTTGGGTAATAATATTCGTCTGTTTTGTTCATACCTTCTGGGTCAACCTCTGGGCCGGATCCTGGGGCATCATGCAGGCCGCTCTGCTTCGAACAACACTGCAAGGCTCCTCTCTAAGTACTTTGTCATTTGTCGGCAGCCTCGGCACTGCCTTGGGCCCAGCACTTGGAATACCCGTCATACGAGTAGTTCGCGTCATTGGCGCTCGAACGGGAATGCTGATTGGCATTGTGATTTACGGTGGTGGCTATCTTCTGAGCAGCATCGCCGTTCATAGCGTCGTCGGCTTATTCTTGGCCTGTGGGCTGACATATGGTATCGGCTCAGCCTTCACGGATACCTTGTACAACACCCTCCCGGTGCTATGGTTCAAAAAGAGACTCGGGACAGCGAATGGAATCGTCAAGCTGGGCGGCAGTGTCGGGGCTCTGGTGGGAGCACCTGCGGTCGGCTACTTGGCTGAAGGCGTCGGCGTTGCTTGGACCTTTAGGATTTTGGGCATCGCATCACTCGCCACTGGTGTGCCCACGGCTCTCCTTATCAAGGACCGCGGTGCCCCCCCAGCGTATCCTATCAGATGGTCTGTCTTCAGAGATGCTCAGTTCTCATGGCATTTCGCGGCTGGTGCGGTGGGCATTTTCCCCATATATGCGCCCACGTTCTTCCTCCCCTACATCAACAGTGCCCTCGGACTTTCCAACTCCAAGTCAATAGCTACCATTGTGTGCCTATTGGCCTGCATGTCACTAGGCCGTCTTGTAACAGGCCTCGCATGCGATAGGGTCGGTTCGATGAATGCTCTGTTCGTTACCTCGTTGGTAAATGCTGCGTCTCTTCTTGCCGTTTGGCCCTTTTCGTCCAATCTGGGGATGGTCTTGCTCTTTTGCATTCTCAATGGTCTTTCAAATGGAGGCTTCGCTGTTGCCATGCCCACTGCGGTAGGCAGACATTTACCAGTCGACGAGGCGCCGGGGGCACTGAGCATCCTTTTTACAGGATGGGCTCCTGGGATATTGGCTGGAAATGCCATATCATCTGCCTTGATCGATGCCACGAATGCAGACATCGCAACCTCGATTTCGCCCTTTCGACCGGCCATGTTCTACTTTGGCGGGACAGCCTTATTGAGCACAGCATGCGGCGCCATCGCACGTTTGATTTATAGCCGACATCTGTGGGTTGCCGCGTGACTATGGGAGAATTGTCTCACAAATTTGCGAGGTGAAGAGTGTTGATTTGGGGCTTGATTGGAATGACCATTTGTGTATATCTATTATTGACGCACTTGTATAGCCAATGACTAGAGAGGTTCATGTCTGTTCTTGCCGCCATTTGGACACAACTTTTGGCCAAGGAATAGACCTCATTCGTAAATAAATAGAAAATTCATACTCGTGCGCTGAGTGAGTGAGAAGTCGCGACTCAGAACCATCTCGAGTACCCAAGAATTGCGCTTGCGCACGAATTTCATTAAATTAATTCCTACCTAGGCATGCGAAAGGATGTAAACGTCGATTAGTCTGAAGGATCGCACGATTTAGAGTAGATTACATTTATGTTTGATTCAACCATTAAAGGCCTTGACTGCTTTATTAATTCTTCAGGATCTATGATAATTCACGTATATATCATAAACGCCTTAGATTACCGCTTTGGAATAGTTTAGAATGCCAATAGAGAAAATACTCTATTAAGCTTTGTGCCATTCCTGGTCATTTCTACCAAATGTAGCAACTACGCTGGCTTCTGCTTTCCATTCCAGCGTACGATCTCGTATACACTACTTAGTAGGGAGGCTTTACGTAGCAGGATCGCGACACGACGACTCTGCAGCTATTGACGAAAGATTTGGAGACGAGAACGTTGAACTTAATTGCAGTCGTGGGTCTG
This sequence comes from Fusarium setosum, assembly GCA_013623625.1. NCBI lineage: Eukaryota > Fungi > Ascomycota > Sordariomycetes > Hypocreales > Nectriaceae > Fusarium > Fusarium setosum. Next base: position 2,437 of record JABFFE010001005.1, on the reverse strand, counting down.
AAATGACCGATCCAATTACAATTCGGTCGCGTCGGAGGTTTTTTGTCGGACATTGCGCTATCGGAAAGCCACTTTCAAAGTTTCCCGATTTCGAATTCCCGAAGGCTCGTCAGCTTCACCGAAGCATCCACTCACCATCAACAAGGTCTTGCAGTTTGCGATTTCTACAGGGTACTTTAGCCATAAAGTATACAAGATGTATCTTTCAACCCGTGCTGTTGTCCCCAAAACTCATGCTCGGGCCGTGTCCAATCTCCTCAGCATATTTCAACATATCCTTTATTCATGTCCAATTTTCCCTGCGTCTCAATGGCAGCCCTAATGACCGACGTCAAACCACTCGAGGCCAGGCCTACCCTCCCCGAGGCAAGGCCAAGCCGCCCTAAGGCAGGGCCGAGTCATCCCGATCTCATCAGAGTCGACCGGTCCAATCAGCCGTTCAAATCGGCCGCCATCTCTCTCGTTTCGCTCCCGCCTGGGGCACTGTTTGCCAAGATCACCGAGGCTACTCCTACTCGGAGCGCAACGTGGACGTCATTTTCCACAGGCCGTGACAGACACATGGAGTTCAACTCAGACATTGTCTACATCAACCACTCCTGCGATCCCAACCTGGTGGTGGACACAACGCGCATGGAAGTTCGCGTGGCGGATGATCGCCATGTTAAGGCGGGGGATGAGTTGACATGGTTTTATCCGAGCTCGGAATGGGAAATGGCACAATCGTTTCCATGCGAATGCGGAACAAGCAGGTGCTTGGAAGCTATTCGTGGCTCAAAGTACATTGACCCTACGGTTTTGAAAGGTTATTTCTTGAATCGTCATGTTGAAGAACTTTTGGAGGAGAAGCAACACAGCTAGAGGCACAAGAAATGGGTTTGTCAGCCTCCTGCGTATATGGAGCAGTTTAGCAGGCCTTGCGGATATGGGCTTGATGATCTCGGCCTGTTGGACTGTAAAATCGTTGCTGATTCAGAATCTTACGGCTCAGGTCTCGTTAACTCAATACCTAAGCATTTGTTTGGGCCGTATGGCCTGAATCCTACGACGTGAGGAGTACGCTTATTCTAAATGACCAACTCACATTTCCATTCGAACAACAGCTATGTTTCCAAGCCTTTAAGCGATAATTAAGAAGTAATCCCGTGGCAGCTGATCTAGATACGCACTTGGTGAATCTCTTCCGACAGTTTGATGACAACTTCATTCTGCAGAAAGTTGCCATTCCCTTGCTCGCGGTTCCGTCCTCGGAGTTGCCGTTGAGCATCGATAACCGAGCCATGTTTAGAAGTATATGGGTTGTCAATCTAGAAATTCTAGAACTCTGTGGAAGGATATGAACTTGGGACTAAGTCACGGCTTGAATCGCAAGGTGGCATTTCCTTGCTCATGTTGCTGTCATCTGCTGCTAGCCTTCCCTGCCCTGCTTCTAGATATCAGCTCCGAAGGACTGATCCTATCGCAATCTTCGATTGAATCCGATACAGAATCATGAAACAGCGCGAAAGCGATCCAGCTTTACGCCAAGAGTCCGGGTCTAGATTATGGGAATCATTGATTCGAATGTTGTCGGCGAGATGAGCATCAGACATTGGTTTCTGAACAGGAGCCCTCGGAGCAGCAGCCAGTGGTAAGTCTCGATGTAAACTAGGACCGGCAAATCGACAATGTGTAAATCGCCAATAATAGCTAGAGTCGGCTAAGGGATCGTTCATGTTTGATACTAGACCCGCTGCTAATAGCAATGCATTTCTACTGAGTGCCCTAAGCATTTGTAAGCTTGGGGGCTTCGGATGTCGTACGGTCCATATAATATTGGTTACTATTGTCATGGAGCCAGTAGACTGATTAGAGCGTTTGAGAATGCATCGCGTGTACTCCGGCTTCCTATTACACTCAGAAAGAATTGCCGACGAAGTAAGATGGAACCTTAAATTGGGACCTTCTCTAACCGCTTGCCAAAGCCTCAGGCGCGCTTTAATGTGAGAAAACATGTATTACTTGATTAGGTACAATAGGCCCAAGGGGTTATGTCTAACTATGGGGTCTATCTAGCTGGAAGCTCCTTAGTAATTAATCGCTCTAACTGATAGCGGACCCCACTTGTGCCGTTATCTATGGAACTCTCTGTCTTCTGTGATATACCGCAGGTTCTAGTAGTTATCTTGACACTGCTCGTAATAACGCTAGCTATTGTTATTAATAGCTTACTACGCCAATTAGCTTATATATAAGAAGCTTCTACTTATGCTCTAGCTTCTTAGATTACTTTATTATAACTTAATAAGCTTTAATATTATATAAAAAACTATATTTATAATTTTAAATTTTTTATATAAATTTCTAAAATATTAATATTAATTAATATATTAAATAAATTAATAAAAATATTTATATTTAATTAATATTATTATTAAAATTACCTTTTTTATAATTA
>JABFFE010001004.1:0-26387 GCA_013623625.1 Fusarium setosum | reverse complement strand
CTTTCTACCCACAAACTTCGACCTTTGAACCTCTCTACCCAACACGAGAGGCCATCTTCTTCTTCAACATATAAACCTCCCCTCTCCCCCCTTTTCCGCCCAGAAACCTCAACCTTCCAACCTCTCCACCCCACACGAGAAGTCTTCTTCTTCTCCTTCTTCAACATTCAACCCTCTTCGCTCCCTCCCCTTTGCCACCCATACACTTCAATCTTTCAACCTCTCCGCCCCACACGAGAGGTCTTCTTCTTCAACCTTCCCCACCCTCAAACCAACTTCCCCCTTTCATCATCGCCTTTTAGTATCCTCCACCCTCCACCTTCGTCGCGGCGATATATCTTTGGACTTCCGGTCCATCTTCCTTCTTCATCCCGGCCCGAGTGAGTCACCGACCCTTCATCGCAGGTAAGGACCCTCACTTCTCGATCGCCTTCAAGACCTAACACAAGACTCCAGATGCCTTGATTGTCAACGCCTTCGAGTGTGTCTCTTCGCGCCATGTACCGTAGCCGCACTCCCCTTTCCCCGGAGAGCTTCCATCTCTCCATCACCAACGCTATCATGGGTCACGACGCCATCATCCCTGGTCGAGCTGAGCTCGAGGCCGAACCCGTGCAGCGACCAGTCGAACTTGAGAACACCTCTATCCGAGAGGTTTCCTCCTCGTCTGCCGATAATAGCACATCTGGAGTCGACTCTTCTAACATCTCTTCCTCTGAGAGCGAGAGCGCCAACAAGGCTTGTATCAAGAAGTGCGTCAAGAACAAGTGCACCAAGGACCGCAAGACCAAGAAGGGCCGCCGCGCCAAAGTCGTCACCTCGAGTGATGCAGAGACCTCTGAGGACGCTGCAAACACGCAGTCCTCTACCGACCCCAAGAGCGGTACCACCACTGAGGACAGCCAGGAGGCGTCTTCTAAGGGCAAGAAAAACAAGGGCAGGCGGAAGGCCAGCAAGTCTTCGACTGAAGCGTCTACCAACACCACAACTACCGAGAATGATTCCTCCGCCAAGACAGAGGAAGTCACCACAGGGGGCGACACTGCGGCGGAGTCTTCCAAAGCCGACACTTCTGAGGCCCAGGTCAGCTCAGCCAAGGCGAGCTCCGCCAACGACAATGCCGGATGGACCCTTTCTGAAGATTGTCTCATTCGCGGCATGAAGGAGGGCGACCAACCTGCCACCTGGGCTCAGATCGCCGCTGCACTGAACAGAGGCAAGAACGAAGTGAAGGCCCGCTGGAAGGTCATCAAGGACCAGTCGGCCGACACCGGTCCAGACACTGGTCATTCCACCGCGGCAGATGAGACTAGGGTTGACACCAGCCCCGAGAGCGATGACAAGTCCAACGACAACGAGGAGAAGATCGACGAGAAGAGCGAGAAGAGTGTCAAGAAGGGCAAGGAGAAGGGGAAAGAAAAGGCCGAGAACCCTGCCGACAACAAGTGGCACAAGGGCGTCCGCAACAACAAGGTTGCCGCTGAGAACAAGCAGGCCAAAGCTTCCAAGCAGAATGCACCAGGCTCCTCGGGTGAGGAGGCATCTTCCGAGTCCTCAGACGTTCCTTCGTCCAAGTCGTCGTCGCAGCTTGGCTACGGCAACCCTGAGAAGCGACGCGAGATGCGCTACCTCCAGGATCACATCTACAAGGAGATGTATCCCGCCGAGATCCATCCTGAACCTGATGCCTACTTCGGGAAGCGAGACTGCGACCTCCTTGCTTCGATTGACAGCAAGTACAAGCGATCCCGTTGGCTCGAGATGCAGGCCAACTTCTACAACGTCACCGGCCGCCTGGTCCCGCTCGAGGCTATCCGAGCCAAATGCGAGCGGGCTGAGGCCGCGGAAGCTGAGAGAGCTGCTCGTCGCAAGAGAGCCAACCAGGTCAAGAAGGTCGAGCAGTGGATCGATCAGGTTTCGGGAGAGGAGCAGGAGAATCCCGAGGCCTGATGAGATCAGATGAGATGGGATGAGAGCACGAGGTTATTCTGCCCCAACGGTGCTCGGCTGCGTGAGTGTGCCTCAAGACTCGGCAGAAATGATGATTCGGATCGGAGCATAAAAACGGTGTTGTTGTGATTCTCAATGGGGGTCAGCCAGGAACGATCAAGGCGTTTGAGCATCTATCATTTTGGGCATCAGGGGATAAAACGGTTCGATCGATATTCAATGAGTTACGACGAGTTGCGAGCAAGTCGCCTTCTGGGTCTTCTTCTTCTGTCTTTCCGCAGAATACGAGGTTAATAACCAACAGACCTATCGTCATCATCGAAACTAGAAGCAATAGTTAACTGAAGACAAATAAAGGAGCCGGGGCAAACGTCCTGGGTATTGTCAATAACATGCTAATTGTACATCTATCAGACAAGCCCGATCAATGCAATCAAATTCTCCGTGAAAACCCTCTCTATTTTCCCACCCGCCAGGTAAATGCAACTTGGCCAAGCGCCACCACAAACAGACTGTAGTCGAGGCTCCCCAACATGAAAACAAAAGCTCAATAGGTACGTAAGTAGATCAAGAATACATTGATAAATGCACATCCATGCAAGTAAAAAAAATCAGAAATAATTTGGGTATCAAATAACAAGAAGAAGCGAACAAGATTAGTTGCGAAGCTAAGAAAAAAGAAGTCCCGCGTTGCGCCAAGATGGATGTGTCCAGGGCTCCAGAGTGTCGAGATCCAGTAGCGTTGAACGACATCCGACGCCGTATCATGTCTTCCTCTCATCCATTCCAGAGGCCTTGATCAAGTTCTCGTCTAGGGTTGACGCCTGAATTGGTCCATATGTACCGTAAACCAAGGTAAAAGGCCCTACGCCGTCATGTCATGCCTGAGAATCCCCACGCGGGCCAGGGTGCGGAACGGTCCGCCAAACGTGGATCAGCCCAAGTACTTCTTGGCGCGTTGTAGTGACTCAAAATGGTCCGTCGTAGTTCAACAGTCGATGTAGTGCAGTGCAACCTAGGTTCGGGGCCAAGCAGTGACACAGTCTGTCCCTGCTCATATCAAGTCGCCAATGCCGCGAGCACGTATCCAGGCCGGACGTGAAGCCTTCATAGTTTCCCAAGAGCGGTGCCCCTGCTGCACCTGCTGTCGAAAGGATTACAAGTTTCCAACAATTTTCCAAAGCTCGTCCCTCATATCGGATTCTCCATACCAGGGGGTGGAGTGGCTCTAGGCACGGGACTTTGGTTCAACGCCAGGCCTTTGCCACGCAGAGTACCGCTGGACCCCAGACCACGCTTCATCATCTTGCCAAGGACCGTAACCAGTTCGCAAGCATCGTTGAACATGTCGTCGTCCATTCCTTCGGTGGCCTCGTATACTTCGGCGATGGTATCCTTGGCCAGTTTCCGGCTTCCCTCGGCATCATGGGCGCATTCGTACAAGAAGGCGGCATACTCGGTCTTGACCGAGAGGCGAAGGGAATGGGATCCCCAGAGCAGAGAGTCGGCAAGTTGGGCTGCCTCCATGAAGTGCTGCCTAGCCTCCGGGAGATAGTCCCTAGCCGGAATGAGAAAGTTGGGAGACAAGGGGATGCTTCGATCCTCGAACCCCGGAGGGGGCATGACGGGGCCTCCCTCGAGAGGATGGGTTGGCTGAACTGAAGAAGGCCTTGAATCCATTTCCAAATCGGCGGCTCGTCCTTTCCCCTTATCCAAGCGCGGCGTCAGAGCAGCTGTGACATCTGGCGTGTGTCTGCCCAAATTCGAGACGGCAGGTTGGTTGCCAAAGAGAGCAAAGATGTGCGAGAAAGAGGCACGAAGCTTGTACGCAAGGACCTTGAGCTCGACATAGTTGCCAACCATTGGGAGGACATACTGCTCGAGCATCACCTTGCCCTCGCGGGAGAGCCAGATGATGCGCAAGACGCGACGTAGGGCGTTGGGAGACGGCTCATAGTCGGGGCGGCGTTGCTTCTTGGCAGCGACAAGTTGCTCGGCGAGGTTCAGAGACAAGCCCAGAATCTTGAAGAGCATAGAGGCCAGGAGAGGGTTGTCATTCTCGACAGCCTTGGCCAGCTTGCCGAGAAACTTCTGGTCGACCTCAGAGGACGCCATACAGCCCAATTCAGAGTTCCAGGGGACAATCGAAGTAGGGATGAGCTAGACACAGAGGGTCCACGACCGAGACTAGGGTACTGGTTCAGTCTCGATATGTCGACCAGGGAGCAGAGGGGCGACGAGGGGGAAAGGGAATAGCCTCGCATATGAATCAAAGCACGGGTGACAGGCGTCATCGACAAGAGCAGAGAATGCGACGAAGGAGGAGCAGGGAAACAGGAGAAAATGGAGGCAACGAGGGAGAGGCTGGCTGTACTAACCGGTACCGAGCTCCACAGCTGCAGCGAAACGCACAGCGGGAGCGAAGCGAAGTGCAGGTCGTTGCAGCGCGGCGCAGGAGCTCGCACAATGCAGCCCGATGAGAGGCAGCCAGAGTAGTCTAAGAGACAGAAGGCGAAAGGCTACTTACTCCGTAGAGGGGCGAATCTACGGGTCGGCGAGCCAAGTTGAAGGCGCGGGCGCGACAGCTGGCAGGCTGTGATTGGGTCCAAGCCGAAGTGGTGATGGTTGGTCCGGAGGTGAGCGATGAGATGAGATTGGGGATCCAAAGCGAAAGCGTCGGAACAAGAACGAGTGACAGATGACGCTGCTGAAACGGCGCAGAATTGACCACAGACGGCACCAAGAACCAATTGGCCTATTTCGAGATCAGAGGCGAACGGAACGCGAGGCGCATGCGCATGAACGATCAAGGGCCCAGCGTTGATCGACCGCGGTTGACTGAACGTACAATGACGACGAACAAGACGCAGGTGAACAAGGCGAGATTGAGAGCCGACGGCCGGCCACAGGACAGGACTACAATGAAGGGCTCAGCAGGAAACGAGAGACTAGCAGCAAAGAGCAAACGCGGACGCAGCGACGCCGGATAGCATGGCGGATGAACGATAGGACAGCAGGCTCGCTGGGGATGTTGTTATACGGCCGACCAGTCGCGCGCTGGGTTGAAGTGTGAGCGCGGATGAGTGAGAGTCGCCAGCAGAGAGCGTGAGACGTGGTGCAGTAGGCTCAAGGCGAGAAGCCGGGGCGCCTCCAGGGCCAGCGAATGGGCAGGGCAGGCGGTGAGGAGCGCGGGCAGCAGGCCTAGCAAGACGGTCAGCGGGCTGCCGACTGGGGGCTTTGTCCAAGACTGGGTCTGTGAGATGGTCTGCCAGGCTAGACCAGGGACCCCGAGCCCGAAAGAGGCACCACTATCGCCAATGCACCACTGGGCGCCGATGTAGCTGACCGGGGGGGAGGGTTGGCCTTGTCTAGCTGGATCGAGCCCTTGAGGATGTTGGCGATAGAACCGGGCACTACGACGAAATGCGGGCAGCTGTTTGTCGAAGCTTTTTGGCGGGGCCTTTGCGGACGGTGACAGGAAACGAGGACGGATGACTGACGCTTGGTCCAATGAAGAGGCGACTGAATGATCCAATGGACGAATTCAATGCTTCAGATCAAGTGCTGCTGGCGACGTAGTATCACGCGTTCCGCTATGGAAATGTTGCAGTTGAACCCGAACGGGCGAGGCAAAACGATTGGTAGGTAGGTAGGTACGGAAAGTAAACAAGGGCCGCGCCAAATCGATCAGCCGCAAGGAACGTCGCCGTGCTATTTCTGTCGTCCAAGTCGAGTGACACGAGCAGAACGGAGCAGTGACGGATCGAATTCGCTGGTTAAACAGAATTGAGGAGGAATAAATGGAAGTCGAGGATTAAGACCACAAGGTGAACAAAAATAACACGCGTTACGGAGCGACGCGGCACGACGCGGTACGTACGGGGACCCGGCCGGTTGGGACTGAACCTTAGTCCGACGAAGGGGAGGAAACAGCACGAGCCAAGAAAAAAATTTAAGTCAAAAAAGTCCCATGAGGCTGTAGTTGGCGGCGGGGACGAGGCTGGAGTGTTGAAAGGTAAATAAATAAAAATTAAGAAGGGAAGGGAAAAAAAAAAAAGAAAATATCCAATGTCGCTCGGCAAGATCGGGTGGAAATGAGGTTCATGTGAGGCCGCGTTCTTTCCCCAGATCAATTGAGGAATTTGGGCACAAAGAGGAAGGAGGTTCTTTCTTCTGTCCGAATGAATCTCCCCTTCCCCCAATTCCTTCCTAAGATTGAACCTTGTTGGGTTTCCTATTCTGGACTTTGCTGCCTCGAGTCTTTGTTGTACGTACGTACGCAACATCCGCTCCCTCTCATCTCACTTACACACACACGCGAAATCACCCATCACCAATCGTCCGTCTCTATACGAATACTCCCCCGTCTCTGTGTCCCGTTGCGGCTTCCATTCCGCTCCTACGACCCTGCAAATCAGTGCCTCTTCAGATAGGTGCCAACCCTTGTCCTGGGCGGGTGCCCATGCCTAAAATAAAATAAAAAAACATGACGGACATTAAACATGTCAGCCAGCAGGTCATACGTGCGCATGAGAGCGCCAGGCCAAGGAACATGGAAGAAAAGAAAAAAGCAAAAAATGTCTAACGTAGGTACAGAGAGGCACTCGCATCGGCACTCATCAATCGACCCTGCAAGTGACACACAGACGCCGCGAGGGAGAGACACGGGGTGTTCTCCCGAGACCTTGTAGCCCCGGGCCTTGACATCAGCCGTCTCACCTTGTGTCAACCCGTAAAATGTCTGGTATGTACGTATTACGCACATTGACGTGTGCTTAAAAAATCTTGGCCGTTGACCGTTGGTGACGGGACGGGTGAATAAAACGACCCCTGTTTCTCTGCAGAGTAATACCCCCACGCACCCTACGCCCACTGTAATAACTTGTAAGGCGAACGACGTGCATGTTTTTACAAGCCTAACTGACCTATACATACAGCTCATCATCTCCCAACTTCAGCTCCCCATAATAACCACGCTGTCAACTAACCAGTTCATCTGATAGAACCCAGCCCGAGGCATTGATTGATGTGCTCCCTCGCCAGCAAATAGGCCAAGCTTGGTCCACACCCATCCCCTCCAATCACCATCTACCCTGCACTCCCCAACCTCCTCATTTATCTCTCCCCCAAGATCTGGATCCCCAATCTCATATCCTCCAACCTCATCGACTCAATCGACATCCGCCCAATGTCGCGGTTGGCCTCTTTTCATGCGGCCACCCTCCTTTGACACGTAGCTTCTTTTCAAGTCTCGATCGCCACGAAGCCCAATTTGCCCCATCCATTTGACTCGCCTCGGAGCACCCAAGACTCAAAAAGGTAGACGCGACAAAAGCCCAAAGCGGCCGCCAACCTCTTCTTTTTTTCACCAGTGTCTCCAGTCAGCTATTCGTTTCGTCCCTTTGCCCAGTTCTGCGTCCGAGCCTGGCCGACGCGTCAGAGTGGCGGTGAGCCAACCAGTATTCTTCTTCTATTCCATCCATGGCATTCCCTGCTCGTACTCCCTTTGGTCTCGTCTCCATCGTCATCATCATCGCTGTGGCCGTTCGTTACGCACGTTACCCCACGCGGGTCGAGTTCCAAGACGTAGCTCGATGCCGTTAGATAGCTACTCGCAGGAATAGTTCAGCCATGGCGACTTTTTAAGTTGGCTGCCTCAAGGGCAAACTGCCGCTTCTGTAGATGTAGACATTGGGAAGAAACTCAATGTAGTCCCTCATGCCCTTCGAGCAATCCGACAGAGGACACAAGGTAATCCTCCGGGTGTTCCACTGGCTCTACCCCGCGTACTGAGCCAGATACATGGTGGTAGCTAGATGGGCGAGCCAGTTCCCCTGGCTCGTACAACCACGTTCCTAGCATGGAATTCCTGAAGCTCTTCCAAGCCTTCGGTAGATGTCATATGAACACATGGAAGCTCTGACTATAAGTGCTCACGCGGGGTTCGATGTGGCAATTGAGAGACCGGCTCCTGAGAACAGGCATCACATCTAACTCAACCCTTCATCAACTCCTTTCTTGCGTGACACCAGACACAAACCGATCCATTGTCCTCCGAGTCCTGTTCCACGTGTTGGTGACGCTGAGGTGTACCGTGGTTTCTGTCCCATCGAAAGATTGACGTTCCTCAACATGGGACGCCATGTGTCTGCTCGTCGACCACGGTGGACTGCACCAGCTGGTAGCACACCCAAGACTTGAATCTATTATGAACCAACGACGACTACGAGTACTATCACCAGCGAAAAATGGAACATTGATGTATATTTAGACCAAATTCATGATAAATTCTCCCAGCCCATTGGGCACTGGCCCGTTTCCTGCCATCTATGGCATGTGACGCCGGCCGAGTCCATATACGATGCCTATCTTCCATTCCCCTAAATGTACTCCTATCCAGGGAATCATCCAAACAAGTTATGCAACCAACTGATTGACCATGTTTGCGCCGCATCTATCCCAATCCAACCAACCCAGTATGCTTTCGAAATCCAGCACCAAAGTTGCCCTCAAAGCCAAACGCCAAATATCCGGATATCCTTTGACTGAAATGTTGTCCTGTTTGTGCAACTAGCTCCATGCCCTAGGCCGCACCATTGTCCCTGGTTTTCGACGTCTGCTTCCGACATTCAGATGTTCCAGGCGCTTATCCTCGGCGGTGCTCTCGAATCGTTCGTGGCCCCCCACTGTCACCAACTTTACCACGTTTCCAAAGCTGAATGCAACTGACCGCTGTCCCACCCGTATCATTGGGCCCAAGTCTGCCACAATCAGATGCCCAGCCTTTTCGTCGTCCTGGAAAAGTGGTCGTGTTTCATCCGTTCTCAACTGGCCGCTTTGTGGTGCTGTCCAGACCTCCCATCGCCCAAACAGGTCTCGGGCTGCTTCCTTGCGCGGAGATCGATGTCGCAGCCCGTCTGTTTTCCGTCGTCCATTGGCCTCGATGTCAAGAACCCGAGTTGACTTCTGGCGAATACCCACCACACTGCCGTCTGAGAGCACGCTCCATGAGCCGGGATTCTCGATGTGTTTCGTAGTCTCCTTGACAGACTCCCATGAGTACCATCCCCTCGTCGTCGGAGTAGCAGAGCTGTGGAAACAAATCAAACCATTTTCGCCTGGGGGCGTAAACGTCTGCACCACACAATTTCCCGAATCTGCCTCCGTGTAGCACAGGATAAACCATGCGAGACCCTTAGTCCCTGTCTGCGTTGACTGACGGCTCGAAAATGCGCTCTGAAGGGAGCGCTGACTCATTCGCTCCGTGGAAAACGTATGGATGAGACTGTAGTCGTCCAAGTGGACGAGATGAACTCGGCTGGCACCGGCAATCAAGAAGAGACCCAGCGAAGCGAGGGGTACGACTTGATGAACTTCGTCCTGCTCCAGCCCTTCTAGGTGGACACTTCGGGAGTTCCATGATAACGTCTCCCGAGTTGCCGCATGAACACATCCTCGTCGCGATGCAGTGACGATGGCGATCAATGGGGTTTGCTTGCTCCCTGTTGAAACGACAGTCAGTGCTTTGGCCCAAGACATAATTTCTGATAAAGAAAGCGAACTCACGCTTCTCGATGAGAGGACGGACACAGGTTAACGGGCTTCGGCAGACGCCAAAATCCGCCCCCTCACCAGCATCAGGCACGAACTCAGTCAACGTGCCGTTCCGCCGCACAAGAACCAACCTGGGGATGTCGGTGTGGTGATCAGAGGAGCCGAAAAAGAAGGCCTCAGGTTTCTGGCCCTGAAGGTCAACCGATAGCCAAGGTCCCCAAGCCTTTGCCTTCAGATTCCAGAGCGCTGCCTTGTAGGTGGATAAGATGGCAAGCCACTTCGAGCTGCTGTCAATAGCCATTGCTAGAACCGGAAAGGGAGCATCATTTGACTGCTCGCCGTCAACAACCACGTAGTGCAGCCCGCCAGGTCGCACATCCCACACGCGAATAAGACGATCCAGCCCAACCGATACGACATGGCCATCTGGTGCGGCTGCCAGCATCGCAATGTCGAGCACATGTCCTCCAGTAAAAGACTTGACTCCAAGCGTTGGGTCTGTATCAGAGTGACGACCATCATCAACTGTCTCGTCTTCCCACAAAAGGAAAGTCGTAAGCAGTCGGACACCAGCAATAACCACGATGACGATAACTATAAAACGGGTGAGCTGATGATTGATGAAGTCATACAACGCTGGAAGCAGGGCTGGCTCCTTGTAATGGGGCATGCGATCGGAGCCTTTCAGGACAAAAACAACCGGATCATACACCCTCGCAACGTAGCTGTGTGCCGAGGGCTTGATGATGCTAATGATTTCTTGAGCTGTCTCGTGGTCTTGTAGCCTCAGCCATGACTTGGGGCTTCGTGCTTGGTGTATAGCCTCCAGAGAAGTTTTCGGGGCTTCGGTACTTTCTATGGCACTATGACGCCGATACAAACGGGCCAGAAAGTGCAGCATTGTCTCGTCCTCGAAAAAGTGCCACTGTGCAATGAGAACGAAGCCAAGCATAATGATAGTGCCTGCTATGCGAGTCGATAAGGTGATCTTGCCTTGGAGGACAAGTTCCCATGCGCTCCGAGGCTTGAATTCAGATGCACCGCGGTTGTGACGCATTGAGGCTTTGGCAAGCGCATCACTGAGCTCTGTCCGCTGAACATCGACGCTCAGAACCGAGAGAAAAAATGTTGAGAGATAGAAGATGTCAAAGCCAATAGCCACGGCGGCAAAGATACAGAACGCCGAAACACCCGGCGATACCCAATGGGACAACATTAGTAGCAAGAAGACATTTTGCATCGAGCTGGCGATGGCTGTATAGGCAGTCTCGCCAAATGCGTGACCGATGCGACTACTCGTCGAGTCTTCAGGAGGGGTCAGGATGACAGCATTTATCAATCTGAAAATGTTTTCGAGGCTCATGGCAAGCACAACTAGCGGATAGGCGGCTCGGGGGATTCGAGACAAATCAAGCCGGAAGATGGCACAAACAGTGAAACTGGACATGACAGAGAATGCAATCTGCGCCATGACCGTGACAATGAGGCCAAATTTGGACTTGAAGGCCCGGAGCTTGGATAGGCTCATCAGGAAGTATAAGGTAGTCAAGCCGTATGCCACGGCGAGAATCACCGAATCCTGAAGAGATATAGGCCGGAACTGGAATTCGTAGAGTTGACTTGTCATGGAACGACCATCAGGAGGGTATATGTCCCATTTATCAGAGACCTTGTCAGAGAGCATGGCAGCTTTTCTCTCCCATTGCTTCCCCACCGGCGAATCTCGAAGATAGACGAGGGTAATGACGAGGGCATCTGCGGCGACGAGACGGCGTTCTTCGAACCGTTTTCCGCTGAAGACGATGGAATGTCTAAGCGTAACATTGACGGAGGTCGACTGGTTCTTCCTGTCGTTGACCGTGGAGAGGATATCGGGATCAGCTAGGATGCGTTCCTGTGTGCAATCCCAGTACTGAAGCGGCGAATGGAAAAACCAGGATTGGTTGGTCAAACCATTGATGGCGTGGAAGGCATCGCGTTGAGTTGTGGAAAGGTCGGTGCTAGGATCAGAAGGGAGAGCGCGGGGAACTTGACGGGCTCGAATCGGGCTGAACTTTTCAGTGGTGCCGAGCAGCTCGTCCTGCAACTCCAGGGCGGAAGCAAGCAGGTCCTTATTCAGGGCTTGCATGTAAGTTCCATGGACCCAGATAGAGCGCATCATAACATCGGGACGGATGCTGGCACCGTACGGCAACGGCTGGGCGACGGTCCAAGCATGGTGCGGTAGGTTGGAAGCGCCGTTGACGTAGTCACTGGTGAAGAGGTAAGGGATAGGATAGGTGAGCATGGTGGCAACGACCACCGAGACGAGGAGCGTGGCGACAACATGGCTGGCGGCATAAGATCCGTACCGAGAGAGCCCATGGCGAAGAGGATGAGTTGGCGCAAGGACCGGCGCTTCCGTTGTTCTGCGACGGGATGTGAGCTGAAGGCGGAAGACGGAGCGGGGAGCGGAGACGGAGAACGGGACGGGGACGGGAGCATGCGGGAGTTCGGGGCAAACAAGACTGACCCTCGGAGTGGGTACAACAAGTACCAAATCATGAGGACGAGAGGGGAGAGGGACGCCGCCTACTGTCCCATGTGTGAATACCTGAGTGCAAGCTGGAGAGAGCGTGAAAGGCGCAAGTGAAGCAAGACCCGGGGCTTAAGCTTCGTGATGCGTCAAGAGGCGGCTGGCGTGACATGGACTAAATGCCTAATAACGAGAAAATATGGCAGTGGTGCGATGCGCAAATGCGGGCAGCACCGCCTGGGAAAACCAGGCGATGCTCGACGAGACGAGGGTGTAGCCAAGGACCGCGGACGGCGACCAGGGCGCGTTGAGGCTCGTGTTAGCGATCGCCGCAAGCGTCCGTGTCGTCAGGTCAGGCCAGTTTCGGCGCAGATCAGGTCACGAGACTCGATGGGCGCCGGCGCTGGGATTGACAGCGACTGTGACGCTGGGAGGACAAGGACAGGGTGTGGCTTTGGGAGCAGGTGGCTAGGTGGCATGGGCAAATAAGATGGCCCGCGGTGATAGGATGCCGTGTCGTGCGAGATGATGGAGGGCTACCATGGGGCGTTTCTGTTCGTTCCTCGAGTTTCCGGTAATTGCGACGCGGTAAAAAAGACAGGACCCTGAACCCGAAGGTGACGAGATGGTGATGGAGGATGAAGGTTGCAAGGTTGGTGGCCGGACGCTACGGGATGTGGGAAGGACGGAAAACTCGATGGGAGCTAAGATGGAAGGCGAGGGGAGGCTGGCCTTGCCTTGCCTTACCTTTAACTTTCGTGCCTTCCCGTCTTTTGGGTTTTTGGGTTTAGGTTTTTGGATGTGGGGGGGTGAGATGAGATTGAGATTGAGATGAGATGAGATGGATGAGATTCTAAAAGGAAACAACAAAGAAAGACCGAGGGAGGAAAACCTATTAGGATACGGAAAGTCGGGGATGGGGCTTCCCGTCGCAGATGAAGAAGAGCCCGGGAAAGGAAGGAGGAAGGGAGATCGATCAGCCGCTAAGGGCTGCTCTTTGCCGTTTCCATTGGCATCCGCAGCCTCTGGGCGCGCGGCCCGTGTGCAAATGTCTTCAGTCGACGCGTTAGAGGAGCCTCTAGCTTGGCCGAGGTGAACTGGGGGGCACCTTGATATCATGAGAAGCATGTGGTAGAGGAGATGTTGAATACGAAAAAACAGGGGAGACTCACACTAAAACAAATACCCGATAATACTGACCAGAATGGGCTTTTTGTGACGGGGACGGGGGGGGAGCAAAAAGATCAGCTGTTTATTAACGCCCATGGCCCCCTCCAGAACACACAGAGGCATGAGAGGTACCTGGACCCAGACCATGCAAAATGCTCCAGGGCCAGAGATGATCCACTAACGCTACTGGACTTGTACCTTGACTAAGACGACGGCGTTGCGGTAGTTTGAGGTATTTCTACCGTACCTTGCACATACGCCGATTTGGCTTCCCGTGTCCCAGTTTGGGCTCTTTGATGCCCCTTTTGTGATCCTGACAGGTTGCACAAGCCCATCTGGGGTAGACACTTTAAATGCGCGCCCATCAACGGGACGTAAAGAGCTGTGTAAGGCAATATACGGTGGCAGTTATTGGCTATCAAAACAATTAATCGTACATTAAGCCTGGATAAAGACCCAGGATCCCGTTTGAGGCAAGGGATTGCACTTTTCCCGGCCTTAATGCTACCATATCGCACTATTCTGGTACCCCCCTGGCACCCATGTCCTTGCTTCCCGTCCAAGCGACTCCCGTCAGGGAAAGTTGCAGAATCAACTTCATCTAAGGTGACATTAGAAGCAGCGTAACCTTGTCTGCACCAGATCTTATCCAAAATGGTCCCGTTGAGCAGAAAATGGCTCTCTCTTGACGTATGGAAAGAGAACAAGGCATCAATTTGTACTGAATCGTTCAATGCAACCTATGATGGGGGTTAGTACGGAGTATCAAGTGAATTGGTTGCGAATAACCCACAGGCCTGAGGTTCCGATGCAATGCTCAGTCTCGAGGCGAGCCAAAAAGTTGCGGCTAAACTCGACCACTCCACATTACTCCTCCGGATAACCCTTTAGAAACTGGAATACAGTGACTAGAACAAGTCCGCGTTGGACCTCACAGAGACGGGCTTCGGGTTGGCTCTGGCTCTTTTATTAGTTGCATTCGGCGTCTCGGCGCTTGACGCATTTGCCCGCTTTCCGAGTGTAGTCGGGCCATTCACAGGGGTATTCGTCTTTTCCTTTCCCTTGTCTTCAATTTGCTTGACAGCCAGCTCGACAATCTTCTTTGTCTCCTGCACGGTCAAGTCCGTCTTCTTTGGCGCCGATTCCAGCTTTGCCAGTCTTTGTTTGGCATCATCAAGTTGCTTGGTAAGATCCGCGATCCTAGCTGATGCCTTTTGGAAAGCCTTGTTGTCGTCGTCGCATCTAGCCTCCCATTGTGTTCGAAGCGCAGCAAGCTGATCCTTGACCTGGGCGGCAACCGCTGCGGCGTTGGCTGCGATGGCGTCGGCGTGCGAAGGACTGGTCACCACAGCCTTCTCAACTGCCTGTGGCGCTGAGATTGTCAAGAGGTGGGATTGACCCATTGCAGCCAGGCAGCCTGCAATGGCGCCATTGCATGCGCCGTACGGGTCGAGAAAACGAATGGCGAGGATTTTGGCATGGGGAGGAATGCTCATTGTGTAGTGTCTGCGCTCACCGCGGTGAATGGTGTATCCGCCGTCGTAAAATGCGATGGCGGCGTTCTTGGCGGCATCTTTGACGCGTCGGACGAGAGACGATTCCGAGAGAACATAATTGTCATTTTTGCTGGCAAAGTGATCCTTGATGTAGGTTGAGGTTTCGTTCAAGAGCGAATAGAGAGGGTGCTGAGTATCGGCATTGCTGCTCAGACCGTCTTTGAGTCCATAGAGGCCGAATTCAAATTCGAGTGCGTCCAGGGCCTCCTTGAGATTCCAGCCCTTCCTGGATTCTGGGCCTCTGTCAGCAAAGCGCCGGATGCCATGGGATTCAGCGCCAGCTTCGGAATGGGTCATGGTGTGGGCTGGGAAGATGACTATCTCGACGGATGCGTAGATAGTGGGTGCGAATGGATCGCCTGACGAGACAGGCTGCATAAAATATTGCAGCGCTTAACTGGAAGAATGAGGAGTAAAGTGGTGGTTTAATCTTTGCACTAGGGTGCTTGGGAGCTGTTTTTCTGGCGCACGGGCCACGAGTAGTGAATTACACCAACTCCGTGGTACCCAACTTGGCTGATAGCTGGAGCCAGGAAGGGCTTTAGTTTTAAAGGCAGCTGTGAAACAAAGGGTTGAGTAGGAATTTCCTAAATTGCGAAAAACTACTTTGGTAGCATTTGCAATCTGCAACATGCTGCCTACCTATAGTAGTTGCCTTAGTTAAAGAGGTAGATAACTACGATATACATATCGATACCGACGTCTACAAGTCTCTATATATATATAATCTATTGCAAAATAACAGGAGATCTCGTCTTAATCTAGGTAAGGATCTACTAGGAAATACTTGATACTTTATTATGCTTTGGTTTTTTTTTTTTCTTATTTAATCTGGCCGTCGAGTCTACCCAGATCTTGGAGGTTCCTTTCCTTCGAGGACGGAAAGTGGGTGCCCGCGGCGCTCCCATTGGTACAGCAATAGAGCTGCCGCCAACTTCTTCTCACTCCACCAAAAGCGCCTTCGAATTCGACCTCATGTTATCGCCAACTCATCATGAACGACTTCTCTTTCCCTCAGCATCCCGTCTCTCAGGATTCACAGCCTGGCGACAAGGCAAAAAGTGGTTCAGACGGGACCCTGAGTTCTGTAGATACTGCCATCGAAAACCTCATCTCCACCTTTAACGAGCTCAACAGCAACGTTATCGATGAGCTTCATGATGAGCCTAGTCCACTCGAATTCATGCGCTATGTCGCTCGCAACACGCCATTTGTGATTAGAGACGGAGCATCCTCGTGGAAAGCCTGTCGGGAATGGAACTCGGCCTATTTGCTGTTTGCCCTGAAGGGCCAATCTGTCAACGTTGCCGTCACGCCATACGGGTATGTAGTCTCAGCCCATGGCACATGATAGAGAACGGTTTCGCTAATAATGGAGCAGCAATGCAGATATGCCCACGGTTCCCCCTGGTCAAGATTCACTTGTGTTTGCAAAGCCTCTTTATGAGGACCAGCCCTTTGAGGAGCTACTCGAATACGTCGCTCGCCAAGAGACGGATGCCGACTTTCCTCGTGATGCTGAAATTCGATACGCACAAACTCGTAAGTAGTCTATTGCTCCTATAGGGAAAGATGTGCTGAAAACACACTCTAGAAAACGATAACCTTCGCGAAGAGTACATCGCCCTCTTCTCAGACGTCCAGAAAGACATCCCCTTCGCGAGGATAGCCCTCGACAAAGCCCCTGATGCAGTCAATCTATGGATAGGCAACTCCAAATCTGTCACGGCTCTGCACAAGGACAACTACGAAAACATCTACGTCCAGGTCTTGGGTCGGAAACATTTTGTCCTCTTCCCCTCGTTATGTCATCCCTGTGTCAACGAGCAGCCTCTGAGACCAGCAACGTACAAACGAGGGGACAATGGCTTACAGCTTGAGATGGACTCGGATAATGAGTTGGTCCCCTTCGCGATCTGGGATCCTGACAAGCCTGAGGAGAATGCCACACCGTTCTCCCACCTCGCTAAACCGTTGCGAGTCACCTTGAATCCGGGAGATATGCTGTATCTCCCAGCCATGTGGTAGGGTGCTTCATTGATGTTGCTGGGGAATATGCTCACGAGGACAAGGTATCATAAAGTATCACAGTCATGCGCTGAAGAGGACGAAGGCTTCGTCCTTGCTGTCAACTACTGGTAAGAGTTACTGCCCTTTGTCGGTATCTTATACAATGCTCTCTAACCCCCTTCAGGTACGACCTAGACTTTACAGGTCCCTTATATCCTACATCGGCTTTTGTTCGAGAGATTAGCCTAGGAAACAGGGCATAGGCTGCTCAGAACCAAAATACAGAGTAACAAATACCCCAAGTCTATTTCGCCAAATACCAGATATGCATATTACTTCCGCTGGGATACCCTCTTCTGTGCCCTCAGTTCCTTCTTCATCCTGGGATCCACAATTCTGTACCGACCCTTTACACCCTTTGGCCGTCCCTTGATGCCACGGTTGAGGCCGCGTGCGACGACGAGCTTGGCGGGCTGCCGGGGCTTCTTGCGGGCTGCCTTGGCCAGCAGCCTGGAGATGCTGTCCGACTTCTCCTTCTCCGTCATGTTCTCGTCGTTGTTGAGCATGTCCGACTTCTTCTTGAGATTCTCGAGCTTCTGCGCAGCCTTGAACTTCTTGCGCGCCTTGGCCTCCCGCACCTTCTTGATGGGACGAGCATTGAAGGCTCTCATCTTTTCCTTGATTGCCTGAGCAGCAGCCTTGGTGATGGGCTTCTGGAGCTTGTCGTGTCTTGACTCGTCGTCGAGGAACCAGTCAGGGAGCCCGTCGCGATCCCGGAATGCATGTCTGTTGAACCCATCGTCAATGGCATCGTGTGTTGTCTTTTGTCCTGTGGCGAGCTGGTGTGCCAGTGTCATGGCCTCTGCAGTGATGATATCGATATCTACCAATGTCAGCATTTCTTGGCCTGTTTATGCAGGAGTGTGTAAATAATCTTACCAGGTCGACCATCAGCTTTTCGCTTGTCCTGGTCCCAGTCATCCTCGTCATCCCGCTTCACAACTTCAAACCCACCCTCGTCATCTTCCATCTCAGAATCAGAGTCGGCGGTCACCTCCTTAACAGATGATGTTTCTGGCTTCCGGCTCTTGGCTTGCTGCGCGACTGCAGCGTCTGCAGCCCGGCCCATCGCGTCGTCGTCGCTGTCCTCGGCAGTGGCGTCGACAGGCTCAGGGATGATGCCTGTTATTCCCTGGAAGATGTCCTGGTTGAAAAAGGCTGTCGCCCTCCTAGATAGTCCACCAGCGCCCTTTGAAGAATCTAGATCCCTGATTAGGCCCTTTGATGAAGGGCCTTCCTCATCCTCGTCATCATCGGACGAGTCGTCCTCCTCGTCGAGCTCCGAAGAATCGTCTTGCTCTTGTGCTTCATCGGCTGACAAACCCTCCCATTCGTCATCATCGTGCTCCTTGCGAGCTTTCTTAGCCCGGTACTTGGCGTCGGCTTCGGACTTGCGCTCTCGGTACTGGTCGTACATGGAATCAAGCTCCCGTTCCAACCGGTCCTCTTCGGGGTCGCTCTCATCATCCGTCTCTCCAGAGGATCCCAGGCCGCTGTCGCGATCTTTCTTTTGGGGCGCCTCGGAAACGATGGCCATTTTACCACGGTTTAACCTCCTCATGGCGTCTGTCTTGTCAACCTTCTTGAGTGAAAACATTGCCCCTTCGCCGACCGGGCCAGATTCCTCCATGCCGATATCCATGGGAGCTGTCATGTTGAGCTGCATTCGCACAATCTCGCGCTGTTTTCGCTCGTTTTCCTTTCGCTTCTCTCGCTTCTTTTTCGAGTTCTCCTTGTCTTTCATTGCTTGCAGGTCTTCTTGAATCTTGAGCTCCTCGTCCATAGACTCGACCTCGGCCACTTCCTCTGGGTCCTCTGTTGCCGCAGACTCCTTTGTTTTAAACCCAAATATCTCGCGAACTTTCAACCGCCACTTGAGAAGGAGCTTGAAATCTTTTCGTCCAAGCACTCGAAGATCAGAGCAGCAGTTCCGAATTTCATCAGTAGTTTCAGGAAGCTTGTCTAGAGCAGCCAACGCCACATCACCGTTCAGCGGTTGCTGGAAGGTGAGCTTGTTGTAGGTACCGAGAACGGCAATGGGATCCGTAGTCTGAATGAACTCGCTCGCGGGCATCTCTTTGAACTGCAGATAATTTTCTTCATCGTAGCCGTCGCGCTTTCGCTTCTTGACTTCGGGGTTGTAAACCTTGGCCTCGTTGTTCGGTGTCGCACCAGTAAGCTCTGCGAAAACAGCTCGAGGGTCGAGAAATCGAGGGTCGATTTTCTTTGGAGCTTTGTAACCTCTACAGACAACAAAGATTTCGGCTGAAACGTTTCTGGACGACGGAGGCTTGGTTGCTTCCACTTTCGAAAATAGTTCGCCCATGACATACAGAAGGGGGTTGTAGTCTTTGGATCTGAAGACCTTGGTCACAAAGGTGCCTCCCTCAACCAGAAATTCAGTAGCCAGCTTCATGGCCTGGAGAGCCAGTTCGGCCTGGTTGAAGGAATCCTGTGCCCAGGCAGTACCGACGTTGGGGGCACCATCGTGCAGCACGGTATCAGCCTTCCATGTCTTGAAGTGTTGTCGGATCGTTGCGCGGCACTTTTCGGTCGTGATGTCGCTCTGGAAGGTGATAACTCGGGGGATTGGCTTGATCGGGGCCAAATCGACGCCGACGATTAGACTGCCTGTGGGCATAGTTTCCGCTGCGACTTGGCACCATGACTACGAAGATATCAGCTCAAAGCCTATGATGATTTGTGAAGATCGTAAAACTTACACCGGGAGCAGCGCAAAGATCCAGAAGGACCTTGCTCTTCTCCAAGAAGCCATACTTCTTGTTCAATTGAACAAGCTTGAAGGCGGCTCGAGCACGGTAGCCCTTCTCCTTTGCCAACTTGTACCATTTGTCCAAGCGGCCTTTGCCGTGCTTCTTTTGAATCGCCATCTTGAAGGCGTTGGGGCAAAGAACGGATCGAAACGGCTTGCTCTACCACGAAGGCTTCCCAAAGTTCATAGCCGCCCCGCGACACCAGAAATTTTGCGACAAACGGGAAGCGATAAGGCGCATCACGTGGAGATAGTCGTTAGCGCAGAACTTCTTTTTTGACGTGGCTGCGGTGTCCCCCGACGTCGGTGTGTGGTAGCAATTGCCCGCCAGCTTTTATGGGTCTGATTACCTAATTCAATGCCTTGGCCCCTCGGCATTGCATTGCATTGGCACTTGAGATGAGCACTTGAATGATATCAGAACTTGGAGACAGACCACCCTGAAAGCGACTCGGCTTTGGATGCTGCACCCTCTAACCGGCCATTGTTACCTTCGACTTGGGCGTGTCGACGGCCCTCAACCAAGACTTTGAGTCTCGAGTATCACGAGCATCGCAGCACGGCCGACAATCATGAGTGGACGAGTCCTTGCTGCAGGGCTACGTCCTCTGACACGACGGGCTACCGTCCATCCCGTTCGACATCTACATCGTCATCCTACAGGCGGACTGCTCCAGGCTGACGCTGCGATACGGGCGACTCGGAAGCGGATGTGGTATGGCGGCAACGCCTTTCACAATGCTGTTACCGCTCGGAATGCCTCGTTTGCGAGGTTCTTGCCCAAGCTCATGGCCAAGTTCCTCAGAGTCCCAGCAATGTTTGGCGGCGTAGCCATAGGTGCCTTTGCATGGGTTCAATATCAAGCAGCTCGTATGTTCAGAGTCAACGGATGATTGGTCTTCCTATACTGACTCACCGCAGAGGCCGGTACCTTCGCCGTCAACCTTTTCAACTCGACCACGGATACCGTTTCCGGCGCTGCTTCCAGCTTATTAGGCGGCGCTAAAGACATTGCCGACCAGATGAATCGTGGGTGGGAAAACACAAAGGAGCAAGCCCAATTGCCCGACTGGGTCAAGGACATCCTTCGAATCCATGAAGACATCGGCACCGGTGGATCCGGCGGCTCGGGCGGCGGAGGTGAGCCGAAGCAAAGCAGAGCTGGTGCTGCTGCCGTCGCAGGTGCCTCAGCTGCCGCTTATGGATATGAAAAATCTGGCGAGGACGATCCCCGAGATGTCGACGAAATGGCCAAGGACGACCAGATGATGATTTTGACCAAGAAGATGATCGAGATTCGAAGCATTCTACAGAGGGTTGGACAATCGAGCACTTTAACTCTTCCATCGATTGTGGTCATTGGCTCTCAGTCCTCCGGAAAGAGTTCTGTGCTGGAGGCTATTGTAGGCCATGAATTTTTACCCAAGGGATCCAACATGGTCACACGGCGACCGATTGAGCTGACGCTTGTCAACACTCCGTCCTCGAAGGAGGAGTATGGTGAATTCCCCGACCTGGGCCTGCGACACATTACCGACTTTACATCTATTCAGAGGACATTGACCGAACTCAACCTTGCTGTGCCCGACTCCGAATGCATCTCTGACGACCCGATTCACCTGACAGTGTATTCTCCGAATGTGCCCGACCTATCACTCATCGACTTGCCTGGGTACATCCAGGTTGTTGGTCAAAACCAGCCTTTGCAATTAAAGCAGAAGATTACTGAGCTCTGCGACAAGTACATTCAGGCTCCCAATGTGATCCTTGCCATCTCGGCCGCCGACGTGGATCTGGCCAATTCAACTGCTCTCCGCGCATCCCGAAGAGTTGACCCGCGAGGCGAGCGAACTATTGGTGTTGTGACCAAGATGGATCTGGTTGATCCTGTACGCGGTGCAGCTATTCTCAATGACCAGCAGTACCCCTTGAGATTGGGTTACGTTGGTGTCGTCCCCAAGGCGCCGCAAAGTCAGGGTCTGTTCAAGATGGGCCCTACAAACCTGCTCACAGAGATTGTCAGACATGAGAATGCATTCTTTTCTTCTCACCCCTTGGAGTTTGGCCCGGAATCTGGAGTAAACGTGGGGACTACTACGCTGCGAAAGAAGCTCATGCACGTCCTAGAGCAGACCATGTCCTCTAGCTTGCAGGGCACCAGCGACGCCATTCGACAGGAGCTTGAGGAGGCCACATACGAGTTTAAGGTGCAATACAATGATCGCCCACTGTCCGCTGAATCATATCTCGCTGAAAGTCTCGATGCTTTCAAGCACTCATTTAAGCAGTTTGCGGAGGAATTCGGTCGGCCCCAAATGCACGAGCTGCTGAAACAGGAGCTGGACCAGAAGGTTCTTGACTTGCTCGCAGCTAGGTACTGGAATAAGCCTATCGACGACCTGTCGGTGGCCAAGCCTGACCTCGACAATCTAGCGGATCTGCCCAAGGCCGCCCCCGACTCTCTTTACTGGCACCGACAGCTGGATGCTTCTGCTTCCGCGCTCACAAAGCTTGGCGTGGGACGCCTGGCTACAACGGCGGTCGCATCTTCTATCCAAGCCCATATTGATTCCCTCATCAAACAATCCACTTTCGCTAGCCACCCCTTTGCTCAGCAGGCGATTATGGAAGCTGCCTCTACCATTCTCAACGAGCGATTCTACAGCACAAGTGACCAGGTTGAGAACTGTATCAAGCCCTACAAGTTTGAGATTGAACTTGAGGACAGAGAATGGAGCAAAGGACGGGAGCACGTAGGGGGTGTTCTCAAAAAGGAGCTTCAGGATTGTGAAGCCGCCATGAAACGCCTTGAGGACACCGTTGGTGGACGACGGAAGCTGAAGGAAGTCATGGCCTTTGTCGACAAGGCGCGGAAGGGCGACATTGTAGTGGAGGGTGAGGGACGAAGCGGCGCTGGCGGCTTCAGTGCAGCTCTTCTGGGCAAAGGTAAGCTGACGGCAAGCCCCTTGTAAGACCACAGCTAACTAGGATATAGGACGCGAGGCTGTCTTCCTTCGCGATAGAGCCGACATCATCAAGATGCGCCTGCTTGCAGTCAAGTCCAAGCAATGCGCCAACCCTGAAAACAAGTACTACTGCCCCGAGGTTTTCCTCGATGCCGCTGCCACCAAGCTGGCCTCCACTGCGGTTCTGTTCTTGAACGTTGAGCTCCTCTCTGAGTTCTACTACAACTTCCCCCGTGAGCTGGACCTCCGCCTAGGCCGTCACCTTTCTCAAGAGCAGATTGAGAAGTTTGCCAAGGAGGATCCAAAGATCCGCCGACACCTCGACGTCATCCGCCGGAAAGAGCTGCTTGAGCTGGTCCTCGAGAAGATGGAAAGTCTCCGACAGCTCGACGGACGCGAGCGTGAGCGCTTGTCGGCTAACTCGAGGAGGGATTCTGCGAAGCGCGGTCGGTGGGGGCTGTTCTAAGCTGGCAGCGCCTGTTGTATCAAATACGAGACATGATCACATTGGGAGTTGATGGAGTTGACTGCTTGGTCATTGGATTTAGATCTCTGGTTGTTATGGCGGGGACGAGATAAACTTAGTGGCCGGAAAAGGTGGTAGTCAGGGACGCTCAGGCTGTCTTATTCGTCTCACTGTCGGTGTCTTCTCCTGTTTCCGTGCTACAGCTATGGGGGACCAGATGCTGGGAATCGAGTTTCAAGGACTGCGTTGAGCGAGGTTGTAGATAGATATGCTTTCGTTGCGCATGGATACCCTGCTCAATAACATGACCATTCCATTTCTCAACACACTTTTCCATACGAGTTTTGTGCGAACGTTGTTTGAGGTGATTGGTTCTTGAATGTTGTACATAACGACATGATTATTTACCCTAATGATATTGACTATCTTCCAAGTCAAGCCAGCCCCAGACATTTACATTTTTATCCACCTCTTTTAAGCATCGCGTAATGGCTCATTTTCTCATGCGCCTCCGTCAGTACTCATCTGTAACGTCACCTCCCATCGAATGCTACCCCCATGGCCATAGCCCTCACCCAGGCGATTCTGAATCAGCGCAGTGATACGGTTCCGCAGCTTGCTGATCGACATCTCATCATAGCCCTTGGCAACGCTTAACTTGATATTAGCCATACAGAGTCCGTAGTGAACCTGCCAGAACTGGGCATCATCAATGGCAACGATACTGGGCTCCGTTTCAATCTCACGAAGGACGGCGCTGACCCCATTGTTGCCCCCGTTGCCACCGTAGGACATTAGCAACATGAGACCCTGGGCCACGGCGAGACGCATGCCCAGAGCAAACATGGCGAAGGAGATGACGGCGCAGATCAGGCGGTCGAGCCATGTGTAGAGGGAGATGGAGAGGAGGGGAAGAAGGGCGATGAGGGCGGAGAAGGAGAGTGTGAGGAAGTGGAAGGGATTGGAGAGGACGCTAGGGAGGGAGGCGAGGTAGGAGACGCGCATGAGCTTGGCGATGCGGGCGTGGTTTCGAAGACCGTATGCTGAGACGAGGGTGCTGACCATGGCAGCAGCCGAGACCAGGTCAATGGATCCGTCTGGGCCGTCGTGGCCATGTTCATGATGAGCCTCGTGACTACCCAGAGATTCGAGGAAGTGCTTCAGGGTATGAGAGACGAGATCGAACCCGCCAAAGAGGAGAAAGATGGACATGGCAAAGCCAGCCAGAACCTCTGCCCTCTCGAGTCCAAATGGATGGCGGATGCTGCTACGACGCCAGACCTCAAAATTGCCCAGGACGTCAACCATGACGCAGACGGCGGCACTACCAGCATCGAAGAAGACGAGGTGTGAGAGTGCTGTTGTGGCGAGAGAGCCCTCGGAACGGAAGAAGACGTATGTGGCCACGGCGAGATGGCACATGCTCCAGTAGCAGTGGATGCGCTGGTCCTTTGTCATGCTCTTCCATGCTTCACGGGCGGTGGGGATCGGGAGTGAAGCTGGGAGAACGGGTGGAGGCCTCTGAGGTGGCTCTTTGAAGATCTGATGTTGGGAGGAGATGCTGCTGTGCTTGTATCTGTGACCACGACGTTGTCCGATGTTCTACAATAAGAGTATAAGCATGGAGCGAGAGTAGCATTGGTTTGAGATAGCATCGACATACCGATTTGACGGGAGCTGTGGATATCACTTGTGTTTGGAAGTTGAAGGGATTTTTGGGAGCAGCGGCAGAAGAATCGCCGGCCTCATCGTCGACACCCATTGTAGGCAGTGATAGAGAGGATGAAGACGCAGTGGCCGACGGTGGGAAGAGGAGGTTTGAGGTGGATGAGTTGCGCAGGGCCGCGTCGCGATTGAGCTGACGCCGGACAGCTACAGATTCGGCGTCGTCGTCCTCGCCGTCGATGGTTATATCGATAATCGAATCGCGCTTGCTCTCGCTTATATCGTCGTCGCTGTCGCCGTGGACAACGAGACTCGGCGGGGCGGGGATCTGAGATTGAGGAGGACGGGCACCTGGATAGTCCGACATGTGCTGCTGTTTTCGGTAGAGCGAGGAGGCTCTGCGGTTTCCCTTGGCTCGGCCGACGAGTCGATTGGGAATGTGCGGCTACGTTAGGGGGCCGGGATATTGTGTCATTGATCTGATTTGACTTTTTGGCGCAGTCGGGCTTCTGGTTGCGGTGATGGGGGGCGCGTCGTGAGAAGAAAGCTGCGAGATGGAATGCGTTTGAACGTTCGCGATATCGCTGATATGGATCGGATGGAGGTGGAGACTTTCAGGGGTACTCCAGGAGATGCAGGGGCCGCAGGGGACCCGCGTTGCGCCTAAGCCACACCCCGGAACCCGCTGGGAAGCGCCTGAGGTTCAGTGCGGACGGGTCGCAAGATTAAGCTGCTTAGCGGGGGTCGCGCCTATCAGGTTCCCCCAGAGCTTACGCTCGTGGGGGGCGAGTTTTGAAACTTTTGTGGCGTCGAGGCCAACAAGCCTCATTTCAAGATGATCGTCGTCATCAACCTCATCGTTGTTCTAATCTGGCTTCAATGTTCCAACTTCATTGTGTACCACAACAGAGATCAACGACAGAGACTCCGAGGTAGAGGTCATGCAGCAATCTTTTTCACGCCAATGATGCCAATTTGCGGCGCATATACGCGGCCGTAAATTTGCCCTTGTCTCTTTCTCGGACGATTGTCGTTAATCGTCTGCCGCCTATCATCCACCGAAGCTCCTCACGACGACTCCAAACGCCCGTATCCCCTTAATCGCCCTAACCGCCCTCTACCATGGAGGATGCTTCTCGAAACAAGCGCGATGTCTCACCCACGCCGTCTCCCACCCACCGACGAACCCCCTCGAACTCGAGTCTCCTATCCAAATTCCCCTTTCTGAGGTCGTCGCCAGAGAAGCGGCGCGAGGGCGACGATAATGCTGTTGAAGACAGTGCCCCCGCCGCTGCTCCCCGGCCAGCTCCCCGGCCGTCTGCAAGCATAATTCAGCAACAGAGAACACGTCGGAGGAGGGGATCTCTTAGAAAGGTTGCACTGCTAGGCCGGGGAGCGCAGCGCGAGCGAAGGGACAGCAGACCCCTCCTGATCGATACTTCACATGCTGCTGCATATGGACTTGATCCAACGCCTGTTCGAACCGAAAGCCCTGCTCAAATTGAGGCACTGGATCTGAACGCTACCCCAGAAGACACACCACGCACGGCAATTGAAGGGTTTACTCCCTTACCGAGTGGCCTTACCGCACAGTCTACATTACCCCGAACAGGGGCCATATCACAACCGACTACGCATACGGTATCGCATACCGACCGAGATGGAGCTTCATATACATCGACAGACGAAGAGGACATGCTCC
>JABFFE010001003.1:0-16649 GCA_013623625.1 Fusarium setosum | reverse complement strand
TAAAATAAGAAAAAAATATATTACTATATAGCTAAGAAAATTCCTTATTAATTAGTATAGGTCTCGCTTTATATATTTAATATATTCTTTTTCTAGGATTTAATTTCCCCTTTTTTCTAATATAAGCGAATTTTCACTAAGTCCCACGCGTCCCCCTCGACAGAGGGGCTAACCCGTGGCCCTGGGCTATGCACCGATATAGTAAAGCTAACCACCGCTGACCGTCCCCATATTGCTAGCTAATCTATCAACTTTGATCAGATACTTCCCCTAAGCGAAATATCCTTCATCTTGCCCGTAAACCCCCCCCCAATCCTTTTCAGAGGCGCTTCAATAGCGATTGGCCTCCAGATTGTCATGACGCCGTTGCTACCTGGCACGCCGTTCGGTTGGAGCTTCGTCAAGAACTCCATTGTCATTTCGCCATCTTCTCCGGAAACTATCAGAAAGGTTGACTCCCCAAGGCCGGAAAGCACAACACGAGTCCAAGTCTCGACGGGCAACGTGTAGTTGAGAGAGTAGGCTTGATTGCCACTAAGAAGAGTAACATTGGTGGTAGTGCCATAACCAGCCCAGAGCGCCGAGTCAGGCCCTGAAAAAAGAGCTGCTGGCTTTTGAGACTGTGGATAGACCCAGAAAGATAGAGAGTAGTTTCGACCCTTGCTGCTGAGTGGCGTCTCTAGGTAGCTCCCCGGTGAGCATGAAAGAACAGAGTGGCGAACGTTGCAGCCATGATTGACGGCGTCATACCCGTTGCCAGAAGAATCTCGTATCATTCTGGGCCTTTCAGTACCCTTTGCACTGTAGTCAAGCGTACTCTGGAGGCGGTAGTCTAAAATAAGCTGGGTCTTGGACTTGATCCGCCTGTCAAGGTTTTGACCTGGGGCGACTGCGATGAGCTTCTCAATGATTGAGTTGTATGCTTCCTCGGATAGATCGCCGCCCCAGGTCTTGTCAGCCAAGCCCGGGAGCCCATCCCGCCACGCATAGTACGCCTCAAGGTACGTTGATGCCGAAGGGCCATAATCGCTCCACTGTGCTGCAATGTGTCCCATGACTCTGGGATTGTCGCGAGAAGGGTTGTTGGTTGCGTTGGTGACGTCAAAGACGTTGGGACTAAAGGCTCCGCCGGCTGGATTTCCGCTGAAAATGATGGTCTTGTTGAGGGATTGACCAAAGTAACCATGCCATTTCGTATTGATGTAGAGAGAAAAGTCCGAGTTGATGACACTATACCCTTCTTTGATGAAGTCGAAATAGGCATTGTCTTCATAGGGTGCCCAATGCTGTATAATGATGTCTTTGGAGTACTCTCCTCCTTTATTGGGTGGAAAGGTTCCCCAAATTCGCGTCTTCTTACCCGATTTCGAAACGAGATCGGACAGCTTGTTGACTAGGTGGCTATACTCTGATACCAGGCTTTTGTTGTATTCATCGGCTCCGATGTGTACCGTCTTTGAATGAAACCATGGCAGAAAAGTCCTCCAAATAGCCTTGAGAGCTGGGACAGTGTCAGGATGCGAGATGTTGAGCATGGAAGGGTCCCCTTTGATTGCCGTTTGGGGCTTCCACTTGGAAATTGCCAATGCGTGCGCAGGAGCCTCAAGCTCTGGGACAATGGTGACGCCTCTGCTGGCGCATTTGCGCTGTATCTCTTCGAATTGGTCCCTGGTATACGACTCGGGAAGAGACGCCAAGCCAGCAAGGGCAGGATTTGGTGAATTCAGTCGAAAGCTTGAGTACAACTCCCACATCTGTTTCTCTGTGTAAAGGTCGTGGTTGATGAAGAGATTGTCGCTAAGGTGGAGGTGGAATTCGTTCTGCTTAAAGAAGGAGGCGAAAGAGCACATCTCTACGAGAAAGTCCGGGGGATAATAATGTCGTCCTAGATCGAGCTGGGATAGCTTAGAACGGTTTCAAAAGTCTGCATGAGATGCACCTCGGGCACTCACCATGATACCCCTTTGCCCCCATCCAGGTGCATCAGTGGTAGATCCAAAAGGTAGCCGACCTCTTAGAGCCAGAGCTTGCAGGATGGTTCGAGTACCCCACCATGCTCCCAAGGGGCTGGCTCCTATGAGAGAGATGCCGTTTTTATCAACCTTGAGAGTATATCCTTCCGATGTGTGGTGCTTGGCGGCGTCTAGGTACAGGCCCTTTTCGTCGATTGTGATAAAGATGGAGTTCTTCTCGGCTTTTCTTCCTTGTATGAGGCGTGGCCTAGAGTTTAGAAGCGAGGCAAGGTCGTCCTGAAAGGTTTTGGCGAATCGTTTCAGCGTAGGTGGAATCAACGTCTGCCCCGTTTTATCCACTGAAGAAGCGTATCGAGAATCGACTATAATGGTTTTCAGGTCATTGCCGGAGTAGCTACCATCCCCGTGGCTCTGGAATGGCACGGAAGGGACTGTCAGTAGTCGGGTACCCTCTGAGCAAATAATTAAAATTTGAGTCAACAGCGAAGATTGAGCATGCCTCACCTGAAGTACAACAGAAGAACGTGACAACCCACACAGCCAGTGATTGGAGTCGCATTGTCCAGTGGTGGTCGGAGATTCAACAATAAGGAAGGCTTCACACTGCAAGATGTGCCCTTCAATCATGACAATAAATCTACCCAAAGACCAAAGTGTTTATATGCCTGGCTCTAAGCCCTGCCCCCGCGGAATGCAATAAGTCAATTGTTGAACTACGTCAACAATGCAACGTTGCCATATGAACGGAACATCCGGTTGTTATCATGATCTAGCATGGGGCTGTTATCTTCGGATAAAGGCATGCCGATTGAAGCGGTATCACATCATAGTTAGCGCACAAGCTATCCATGCATGTTCTCAAGACCTGAGAAGAACGTTTCGCCAATATGCGGGGGAATACTACGTGGCACCCGATGCAGAGAACACGCGCCGACGTCGCTCCTTAGCCAGTTATTACATTCACTCAGGTACGAGAATTTCAGG
This sequence comes from Fusarium setosum, assembly GCA_013623625.1. Classification (NCBI taxonomy): domain Eukaryota; kingdom Fungi; phylum Ascomycota; class Sordariomycetes; order Hypocreales; family Nectriaceae; genus Fusarium; species Fusarium setosum. The sequence goes on along the minus strand of JABFFE010001003.1, from coordinate 13,692 downwards.
ATCTTGGGGGTTCTATGACTATTCAAGGATATCCAACATGTCTTCAGGACTACGCCTTTCTATCATCCCAACGTACGTGGCCTGTGAAGCAATGCAGGAACCTTTGGGGGATCATGGAGAAACCAGGCCAACTTCGGGCACAATCTCATCAGCCGAAATTTGCTGCCCCAGCCCCTTATATATCCAGCGTGTGATAAGGACATCCCCCCCTTCGGGGCATTTTTGACCGGATCCTGCCCCATTGCATGTAGCAAAAGCTCCGATGAAGGATCCGAGGAAAAACCCTTTGCCTCCGCGACCACTCACGGCGCCTGCCGAGACGGTTCCAATCACCATACGTCGCTGCGGCGCCTTTACCGGCATAGCAGCGAAAGTGTAGGCTGAGGCATTCAACGCTCGGATCTCTAGCCTGATGGTACCCTTTTCCCATCCTTGTGGTACCTGGTAAATCTGCGTAGAGATCTTGGTGGAGGGGCTCTCCCCGGCGAGTCGAAAGACGAGCTGGGAGCGAGCATCGTGCCTTGACTTACTTTCCATGCGAACAATCCCGAGGTTGATGTGCTCGAGTTGGGATCGAAAGACGGTGATGCCAGCCTCCTGGCCGTTTCCTTGAGGGCGGAATTCGAGGTCGAGTGAAATGGCAAATAGTGTATGTGCTTGTCTACGACCAATGAGACTCAGGCCTCGTTGTCCAGTCAGCTCTGGCTCAGTTAATCCAGAATCCCCCGTCAGATTGGCTCTGCTTGGCTTGATCATCAGGCCTTTTCTAGTTAGTGACAAGGCGTTCGGCGGTGGCACACGGTGGTGTATGAAGTGCGGCGGCATTGTCGTGGCCTTTGTAAAGTCATAACCATCATCGCCGGCAGCAGATGGTCCGTTGCCCAGAGCTGGCAAATAGACTCCAGGGAGTCGATCTCCAGACATTCGACCACGTACGGGTTGCAACTGAGGCCATCCTCCTCTCTTCCACGTAACGTTGAAGAGAGCGGTCTCGCGTCCCATAGGCATCAGTTCATAGGAGGGCCCTGTACGAATTGCCAGACAGACTCCCCACCAATCCCCGTTGGGGGTTTGAAATAAGTCGGCGTGGCCGACGCTTTGCAAGTATTCATTTGTGTCGCGGTTGGTTAGGACAGGGTTGTTTTTGTATGCTGTATAGGGGCCCTTGATGGATCTCGCTCTAGCCATGGATACGGCATGCCCTTGGCTGGTTCCACCCTCGGCAATCAGGAGATAATACCATCCGTCCTTCTTGTAGATGTGAGGACCTTCGGGCCACTCGTTGGCAGTTCCGTTCCAGATGTTGAGTGGCTCTCCCAGTTTGCCTGACTTGAGATCCACCTCTTGCAGCGTGATGCCGGCCGTAGCCACGTATGTTTTTCCATCATCGTCCCAGAAAAGGTCAGGATCGATTTCCTTGAGATTCAAGATAGTAGGGTCACTCCATTGGGCGCTGTCGAAGGGATCGGTTGTTCGGAACAGAACCCCTATAGGCTCTTCTGATAGCCCCACGTATGCGCAAATGACGTAGTAAATGCCGTTGTGATATCGTATAGTTGGCGCGTACATGCCATCTGCTTGACCGGTTGTGTTCCAGCTGATACCGGGGAGTTGAGACTCTCGGCTCCAAACATGGCTGATGAGATTCCAGTCAACCAAGTCGCGTGAGGCATATACCGGGATCCCTGGAAAAGCCAAAAAGGTTGAGGTTACACAGAAAAAGATTCCCTGATTTTGTATGCATGATGGATCAGAGTGCCACCCAGGGAGTACTGGGTTGACGTATTGTGGTGAGGAAAGGCACAGGCCGGTCGAGTAGGACCTGACAAACGCCTGAACGTCTGCAAGTAGGATCAGGAAAAGATAAAGTAGGCTCATATTGATAGTCAGAGTATTGTGTCAATTGTAGCTGATCTATTTAGTGATTATGAGATTAAAGGGGTGAGATCTAAGTAAATATACTAAAGTTAAGGTAGATAACCGGATGAAATAACGTAGTCACTCGGTATTAAACTCCCATTAACTCAGCGGCACGAGACGAGTGGATATCACGTCGACCACAAGCAAAGCATCACGTTCCTATCTGGTTGCATCCATCTAGTATATAGGGATCCTTGGGAAGCAGGATGAGTTACAGAGGGTGGCGTTGAATTGTCGTATTTGGTACGATAAATGGCCAGACCTTACTTGATTCGGTAAGGTTTTGCGGGGTAGGTTCTGGCATTAGGCTGCTGCTAAATGCTGGATACCGAATAGTTGTGAGCCGGCCCAATTGCCTCCTGGCTCATGGCATGATCCATCCATCCGTCTGCATCTGGGGTGAACGACTGCCAAGGAGCTCGGCTTCCGCGGAAGACCTCCATGGGCTTACCGATCCTTTTTTCAGCGTTAGATGCCGACGTCCACTGCTGCAACGTCGTCTTAGCACTTGGGTACTCTCGTGGGGATCCCAATATATCCGTTCCCCGCGGGGGCGGCACAAGGACGATGCTACTTCTTGGCATTTTGAGTACCCATTAACCTAAGGGTTAACTCTCTCGAATTCATTAGCCTCGGCCTTGTCCGGTTGCGTGAAAAGTAACATGCAAGTTGTTACGATCATAGCAACGTAACGTTTCATGTCACTCATCCAATTTGCCCGCAGAGGCACCACATCCTTATCCAAACCTCAGTTCGTGTGAATACAACGCTGTGACGGGTACAGAGGGTGTCCTGGGTTGTTATCAATCCGCCAGGAGATCTGAACGCGGAGATAAATACTCGAGCGGACACATCTAGGGAACCCCCTCAAAGCGGTAATAGTCACACAATTTCGGTTCGACACAATGCCTCCCTTCTCCCCCATTTTCCGTCACTTAATCGCCTTCTACTTGTTGGTAGCTGGCTTTTCCAAGTTTACGTCGAGCACATTCATCAGGCAAGACGGGAGCACTCAACTTCAGGATCTCGTAACATGGGATGAATACTCGATCATGGTCCGTGGAGAGCGGGTCATGTTCTACTCAGGAGAGATGCACCCTTTCCGGCTGCCCTCGCCTGGAGCCTGGCTTGATGTCTTCCAGAAGATCAAGGCGAGTGGTTTCACGGGCGTTTCGTTCTACCTGATGTGGGGTTTGCTGGAAGGACAGCCAGGTATCATCCGGACAGATGGCATCTTTGCACTGGATGAGTTCTTCAAGGCGGCATCCGAAGCAGGAATCTATCTTCTGGCCCGACCAGGTCCCTATATCAATGCTGAGGTATCTGGTGGCGGCTTCCCAGGATGGATTCAGCGCATCAAGGGCGACATACGGTCAAGCAATTCGGAATTCCTCGACGCCACAAGAGCATACTTATCTCACGTGGGCCGAATCATTGCTGATGCCCAGATCACGAACGGAGGGCCTGTCATACTTGTCCAACCAGAGAACGAATATTCGGTGTGTGCAACTTATACTTCTGGGGATGTTAACGGTTGCCTCGAAAAGGATTACATGGCATTCGTCGAGTCACAGCTTCGTAATGCAGGCATCACAGTCCCATTCATCAGTAACGATGCTGTTCCATTGGGGAATTGGGCTCCCGGCTCCGGACAAGGAGCGGTGGATATTTACGGCACAGACTTCTATCCCTTCTCTTGGGGCGTTGGATGTAAGTCATACTCTTAGTGGTTACTAGTTGGAACTAACACCTTTAAGGTAGCAATCCCTCGAACTGGACTCGAGGTTACTGGCTCTTGGACCAGTTCAACGTCTCAGTCCATAATAAATTCAGTCCTAGCACTCCATTCTCAATGGTTGAGTATCAAGGCGGAGCTGCAGACTTTTGGTATTACCTATTCTCCTTGCCTAATTGGACAGCAAACTGACACAAGTCCTTAGGGGCGGTGAAGGCATCGACTCGTGTGTGACTTTGGTCAACCAAGAATTTGCGCGAGTTTTCAATAAGCTTCTATATGGCTTAAGGGCGGCATTGGTCAACTTTTATATGGTTGGTTCCTCTGCTTCAACCTTCTCGATCATGGTATTAATCACGCGTCTGAGTAGATTTACGGAGGAACAAACTGGGGTAACTTGGGCTACCCTAAGGGCTACACTTCCTACGACGTGGGCGCAGCAATCGCAGAGAACCGCGCCGTGGACCGCGAAAAGTACAGCGAACTCAAGCTTCAGGGCTACTTTCTACAGTCATCCCCTTCTTATCTCACGTCGTCTCCTGATAACGGCACTTTCGGGCACTTTACCGACACACGTCTTGTCGTGGTAACCCAGCTGAAAGCCAAGAAAGGAGGCTACTATATCACCCGGCAGGCCAACCATGAATCACTAGCCTCGGTACAGTATTCCCTCACTATCCCGACGAGCAAAGGCCGATTCACTGTTCCGCAGCTTGGGGGGACCTTATCCCTGAACGGCCGGGACTCCAAGATTCACGTGGCTGATTACCCCGTTGGAAACATCAAGCTTATTTATTCTACTGCGGAAATTCTCACATGGAGAAGATTCAAATCCAAGACCGTGCTTGTCATCTACGGAGGGGAGGGAGAGACGCACGAGTTTGCCCTTCCACGGAGTTTGGGATGTCCGATCGCATCTGAAGGGCATCACTACAAATGCCGCCTGACTGGTTCACTTGCGATTGTGAACTGGGCTGTCCAAGCTCAAAGACAAACCTTGACCTTCGGTCCTGGCCTTGAAGTTCACCTACTCTGGCGAAATGAGGCCTACAACTACTGGGTCCTTGATCTTCCTGCACCACGCCCCGTGAACAACTACACCTCGGCCTCGAGGCTCGAGGCTACCGACATGAGCGTCATCGTCAAAGCCGGATATCTTGTTCGAAACGCGAGAATATCGGGTACGTCTCTGTACCTCTCCGGAGATGTCAACAGAACGACAGAAGTGGAGGTCATCGCAGCTCCAGTGGTCCCCGACCGACTGTATTTCAATGGGAAAAGAGTCACTACCAAGTCTGCCAAGTCGCTGGTGAAAGGAACCGTACAGTACCATGCGCCAAAAATGCTACTGCCGGATCTCTCCTCCTTGTCTTGGCGATATGTCGATTCACTACCCGAGATACATGCGGGATACGACGATTCGAGATGGGTTTCATGCTCCAACAAGAATACCAACAACACCCGAGCGTTGGCAACGCCAACATCACTCTACGCTGGTGATTACGGGTTCCATTGTGGCTCTCTGTTATATCGAGGTCACTTCACGGCGTCCGGCAGCGAGTCGTCGCTTTTCATCTCTACACAAGGAGGTGACGGATTCGGACATTCCGTCTGGTTGAACTCTACCTTTATTGGATCATGGGCAGGGCAGCAGGGAGTGGCTCATCGGAACCAAACCCTACGCCTCCCTCACAAGCTGAAGGCGAATGCCCCCTACGTGATTACGGTTCTGATAGATCACATGGGCCTACACGACAATTGGATTGCCGATGCACAGGAAATGAAGGAACCACGTGGTATACTTGATTATGAGCTTGCTGGCCACCCTCGCCAGTCTGATATCTCATGGAAGCTTACTGGAAACGTTGGCGGGGAATCCTACATGGACCACACTCGGGGACCCTTGAACGAGGGTAGTCTCTACGTTGAAAGGAAGGGGTTTCACTTACCAGGGGCACCCATCAGCCAATGGAGGAGACGTGGCTCCATTGGCCTAACACGAGCCAGCGTTGGATTGTTTGCGACCACATTTGAGCTCGATTTCCCTCAAGGATATGACATACCGATAAGCTTGAGCATCAGAAACTCTACCGCAGCCGGAAGCCCAACCGTCGCCAACTTTCGAGTTCAGATATTTGTGAATGGATGGCAGCTTGGTAAATACGGTAAGGAAATCCAATCCCCGTCACTCACCACAGGATTTAGACGTGCTCATCTTCATCACAGTGAGCAACTTAGGGCCTCAGAGTCGATTCGTACTACCTGAAGGCATATTGGATCATCATGGCACCAACTACTTGGCTCTGACACTCTGGTGTCTCGATGAGTCCGGAGCCAAGGTTGATGGATTGTCTCTCAAGGCCGACGCCATCGTTCAAAGTGGAAAGAGGTCCACGCCGTTAGTCGAGGCAAATCGCTATATTGAGAGACAAAATTCCTACTGATAGTCGTCGGTGGTGGGGTAAGAGTACTATCTATTTCACGCGGTTATCCCATCAAGGGCCGGGCTTCAACAACAACAAAGAACACAATATCAACACTTCATAGCATCATATCCCAATGCTAACACCATGGCTTCTTTTTAGTATTTTCCCGTGCATATCTGGATGTGTCATTGACAGTAATAGAAGACTCACACCTAGCTACATCATGAAAAGTTAGATAACCTCTCAAAGGGCATAAAGCTGCCTGCTCTAACTCCCCGTACGACAATCCTTCTTTTCCACCTTTACTTAATTCTTTAATTTCACAATACGATGACCGCTATGGCAACAACAATCAGCAGCTCTGTCGCCCCGGCCGCGGCGTACGGGGGCATAGCCCCTCTCGCTTTGCAGCTCGAGGATGGAAAGAAGGTTCATGTGAAAGATAACACAGCATCGCTCGACTTAGAGGGCATCAAAACCCGTCATTGGCAGGTTAAACTCGAGCCAGATGACTACGTCAAGCTGGCCATCCTGGGCTGCGAGGCATTCCTCGCAGCATCAGGCCGCCTAGGGATGCCAACGAAGCTCAAGCGCTTCGTACGGCACGATGAGCTGCCAAAGCTCAGACAACTCTTGTTGAACTCGGAATGCACACGAGAGCATCCCTTCGTCGAGGCCATGTAAGCAACCCTTACTGATCGAAATAATCTTGCTTATGGGTCGATATAGGCCCTCCAACACAAGCTTGGTCAATAGCCTGTTGCAGCTGCTCGACTCGAGAAGCCAGTGATCGTGGAGGACACGTTGCCGGGGCTTGGGATGGAGGAAGGTTTCGGTTGTGGCTGCAGGAGTGAGTCAACCTGACGGGAAGGGGATCAAGGTTTTCATCATGTTGAGACACAGAAGTGACTCAACCTGTCAGGTTGAAGGTTTGGGTTGTGGAGAAGGAATACTGAGATGAAAGATATGTTAGGCAGCTGGAATGCAACATCTCGGTGGTTTGCTAAACTTTGATTGGCCGCATAACAACTTTGAATACAATAGGGGTATGTTGAACCGAATTGTGCTTGTTGATTGATCTTGTGGCTATTCCACCCCGCTTCTTACGGGTTTACGCTGCACTAGTCCCTTTCGGGAGTGATTACATCAGGTGACCTTGCCTTCTCCGGGATCGCGGCCTGTTCTCTAGAAACGAGCTGCGAAATTGACATTTGCGGGTTCAACAGGTTGTGACAAAGGCGGACGTGACACCGAAATCACGAGGCTGTGTTTATGGCGTTGACCATCTAGGAGCCTAAAAGTTGCCACCCAAAGCTCGTTTAATCGGCGGTATGACAGTCAGCCCAGCCTGCATGATCAAACATCTGTTCCAGCTCAACAGACCTAACACTTTCCACATCTTCTCACTCCAGCGGTAGCACCGAGTGCTCCATTGCGGACTCTGTCATGGAAGTGGCCCTGACATTCGGCAGCCTGGGCGACATTATCGCGCTCTGCCAGCTTGCTGTCCAACTTAGCCGTGCGGTCGGGGTGGGCGGGGAAGTTGGCGAGAGCGCCAAGGAGTACCAACAACTTCGCCATGACCTTGACATTCTTGTGCGCACTTTGATGGAGGTCAGCATTAACTCGTGATACATATCAAAGAATTTTGCTAACATTCGCCATGTCACAGGTTGTCTCGACGTTTCAACAACATGAGATATCCGAAGAACTCAAAGCCCTTGAGGATACAACGAAATCCGTCGTCGACCAGTGTGCTTCTCTCATCTAGGAGGCCCTCGATCGGTTTGACCCGAGGTATCACAATAGCCTTCGCTCTCAGGGGTCTGGTAGCAAGATAAGAGACATGCGTAAGAAGGTTCGATGGCGAACGATGGAGGTGGGGCGGGTACGATGTCTACAGGAGAAACTGCAGAAAGGTGTTCAGGAGCTGTCGCTGCTGCTTGGTCTAGCAGCAAAGTAAATTGCATCCCTTATCACTAGAAACGCTCGGCTAGAGGAATGGTTAACTCTGAGTCATACAGAAAGTCGGCTCGGATTGATCATGCGACTATGTTGGCCCGATCAGACGAAATACAAAGACTCATATCTACCACATGTACTAATCAAGTCGAGATGCTTCAACGTTTACAGCAAGCCAACGAAGAGCATGCAACAAAGCTCGATGAACTCAATCAACGGCTTGTAAGACAAGACGAGCAGAGCCGAGGTCTTTTGGCTCTGATGACGGATGCACTGTTCGCTATCTTCCAAGTCAAGAACCTCCTTATGCGGGTTTCCCAAAGTGTTGCCAATCTCGAAATCATCTTCAACTCGGTGTATATTCGTTCGATTGATCCTACTAAGGAGCTCCCTGTCACCCTCGAGGATTCTTTAGGGCGTCAGTTTCCTATAGGGCCGGAGTTGGTAGATTTCTTAAGATGGGAGGTAAGCATATCAGGTATAGACTGCCTCCCACTATGACAATATTGACCATATTTAGACCTTCCATAGCTTACTATGTGACCGTTTCCAGGGCCGCAAGGGTTATGAAAAGGTAGTAAAACGAGAGTACGCTCTTGAAGACAATGCCTTAGGCAAGGATCTCAATCACAATCAACCTTTACATTTCTGTCTCCGAAGGGGAATGAAGGTCAACATGTGCATGGTATTCCAATCTTTCAAGATCATATCCATGTCTTGCCCGCGCTGCATGGCGGTGACGGACGATGCAGAGGGTGTCACAGTCCAATGGTAAGCCATCCCGTATCTGCTTGATTCGAGGCTGACTTCGATCTATAAAGTCTAACATCTGGCTGTGGAATGTGGTTCCAAGTACAAGAAGCGCCTATAGACGATTGGGTTCCATTAAACCCTGAGGATATTAACTTCCCCAAGACAGGCACAGATCCTGGCTTGAGGAACGCAAACAAGGGTCTTGTTGAGCCACACCACTTCCAACGAGTGCGACTGGTCAACCATCAACCGCGTCCCACATCGATAGACTCGCGACCTATGGCGATAGACCCGCCTCATATCACAGAATTCGCCTCAGAGCTCTACTTCGAGAAGCTGAACCAGCTCAACGCTAAGCAGCAGAGCCAACACCCTCCCCCGGCATCAGACCCCCTCAACCCTTCCGCTGCTTCGTCGCCCTCGAGATTCGTTCTTCCTCTGCGGGAATCCAAGACCGCCGACGTCGAACCTATCCGGCCGTTCCATCAGGAGCACGACACGGGTCGATTCTTTTCTCTCCGTTCCAAGGTCTCAGTCCTCCACTCCGAGTCATCTCAACCTAGCTCATCCAATGCCTGGCTATTCTCGAAACCTAACAGGGGCAAATAAGATTGTTGAATTATTAAAGAAACACGTGGATGAATCAATGTAACTGAGAAAAGACAAGATAGTAAGTCCATAAAAAGGCATATATAGCATTAATTCCTGGCGGGCGCGCCGTTGTGCTGCCTTTATAATCTTAGCACTTAGTAGCTACATCTGAACACTGTCAAGGCGATAGAGAAGTTCTATTCCGCAATGCGACTTCAAACACAAAGTTAGGGGGCGTCGATTAGGAGGAATGGCTACATATGTCAAACTAATCATAGCGGATATGCTCTTATACGCCCTCGGATCACTTCCAGCGGACCATACGAATGTCCTGTCTGAATCAACCGTATACCGAAAGATCTATCGACACTTTTATCGGATTAGACCGCCTTTACTGCTTATATGTGAGTCTCGACAGGCATCAGCGTGGTATTCAGAGCGACACGATCCTATCTGCTTAAACAACGAAACATTAGCGATTTCCTATGGGCACTATCCTCCAAGTCGCGTTCATAACGGGCCAGTGAACTGCAAGTATCCGGAAGGGCTGTGCTCCCTCTTACAAGAACGAGCAAGTCTAGCCTGCTGCTCCTTATGGTTGTCTGTCTTTGTTGATCTCCTGCCCACCTGCGATTCCTTGCCAACGAGGACCATCGGTTTATTATGCAACTGCTATGCTTTATCCTGCTTCGGGGCTTCGCCAGTCTTTAGACCCTAGGTGAAGCAGGTTACGTTCCCAGCAGCTTCTACTTAATTGACCTAACGACGAAACTGCCCATATTAGGTGCCTTAGTATTTCTTAATAACGGCACCTAATTAACTTATACTAAATCACCATAGCTGTATTCCCTGAGTGTTGCCTTGATATAAGGTTAAGACTTATCATAATGTTATACAGATATTACCCTACTAGAAGTAGTCTTAATTCTTCCTAAACTATCACAACCTTAGGATTACAATGGCAAAGTTAAGGGATGTTTGATGGGTTCGTGTCTTGTGATCCACCGTGTTCTTTGTTATTGCGAAGGCATGCTGCCCTTGACGGAGCAGCGAAGCATTTCAGAAAGTGTCTTGTGATCACTACCGAAGGGGGATAAGCTTTTGGGAGAGAAAACCACCTCCTTCACAATTATCACCAATGACGTCAGCGATTCAGGTATAATGCGCGATCTGCGCCGGATTTCTCACGTAAGCTGCCGTGAGCCACTTGCAAGAGTATAAGTAACGGGTTTCATTTGGTATTGCTAACTTCTTATCACTCATCAACTGACACAATGGCCCCTCCTGTTCTCATTCTTGCGCCCGGCGCATGGCATACCCCTCATGCATACCACAAGATCATCCCTCGTCTTGAAGCGCAAGGCTTCACTTGCGACACCATCTCGTTTCCTTCAGTATTTGCTAATCCACCCCCACAAGATCTGAATGCAGACATTCAGGCAGTGAGAAACGTTGTTACACCTTACGTTGATGAAGGCAGAGACGTCGCTATAGTGGTACATAGCTGGAGTGGAGCAGTCGTCAACAGCGCGCTCGAGGGTCTCGACGAAGCAGCTAGGTTTGCAGAGGGCAAGACAGGCGGCGTGTCCAAGTTGATTTTCATAGCCGCCTTTCTTGTACCAGAGGGCGTCAGCGTGTTTGACGCGGTGGGCGGCGAGATCCCTAGTCTTTGGAATATCCAGGTAAGACACCTTGTCCCCAGACACGTGTGAGGCTAATCGTCGCAGGGTGATGTTGTTTACGCCAATGACCCAATCACTACCTTTTACAACGACCTTGATCCTGATGACGCCCAGCACTATGCTTCTCTTCTGAAAACCCACGCCAAAGCTACCAAATACGCAAAGACGACAGGAGAGGCATGGAAACACATCCCGAGTGTTTACCTCATCTGTGAAAATGACAACGCAATGCCTTCATTTGCACAAGAGGCCATGACGAGAAGTGCGCAGGATGCAGGCGCCGACATGAAGACTGAGCGCATCAACTCGTCTCATAGTCCCTTCTTGTCCAAGCCGGAAGAGGTTTTCGATTTCATCGTACGCCATGTCAATGATCCTTAAATAGCAGGCTGAAGCACGGTTCCAGGACTAAAGTCTTAAATGGATCGTCAACTTCCATCCGAAGCGACCTTGGGCACGGCAGAGTTATAGGCCGTGGGGATATACTTCCTCCGCCTGGACCTGGCTGCAACAAGCCCAAAGATTAGCATTATATCGTCTGCGAAGGAATATCTACCTAGATAAATGGTAAAACGATATACATTAGTGCAAGATATACAAATAAGTAACTATAGTTTGATGCTAGGATTGAGAAAAACAGAATATAAGTGTACCGGCGTGTCTATCAACAGGTGGCCCTTGCAATCAGCGATTCTTTTAAGAGTACTCTTTCTATAATAGCCTTCTTGGGATAACTAGATCCGTTGCGATGTGAGTCAGAGGCCAAGGACCCTTTATCAATGGGAAACTCGCTCCTATATCTAAGTCCTAGTCATATAAGCAAGGGACGGCGATCTACAGACTGCGATAGCAACCAAGTTACGGTTTTACATCAGTTGATGTCTGGTCCACCCTTCTTGTCATTCTGATCATCCGCTTAGTGCTCTCGTCATCCCTGCCACTATCTCGGTCATCACCTGCTCCCACTGTCACCCGAACGTCCGTATCGTAGATCTGATGGTGTTTTCCGCGGATACGTCCGATGGTGACGAGGTCGACGCCGTTGGAGTTGGAACCGCCCGGATAAGAGCTTTCGTCTTTGGCTAGGCTTTTGAATAGCTTTCGAAGCATAGGCATTGACCCGGCAATGATACCAAGACCGCATTCGACGATGGTCCAGAGGATGATTTGGCCGACGCCATCTGTAGGGCAATGGTGAGCTAGAAGATGAGGTGCAAGACATAGCAATACCGACAGAGAACATTTGCCATTCTAGAGTATGCTGACGAATACAGCATCCGGATAATGGTCGCAATTGAGGCACTGGTAGCCAGGATGGTTAGTTAAAAGCCTTGTGTGCGACAGGGGAACACTCACAGAACACCAACGCCCATCACCAAGGCGGCCATGCTCTTGAGGGTCTTCCGCATCTGAATGTTTCATAAAATGAAGATAGGTATGATGGCAACGGACCAATCTGTCGCGATATTCATCCCCGATACCACGTAAGTCAACACAATGATGATGTTCTGGTCGATGCAGGTCCCCAACGTAGAGTTCCATGATGCAGCAACCGGCTTGCACCGAATCAAGACAGCGAGAATGGCGATGAATGTAATTATGACGGATAAGGCGATGAGGATCCAGAGAAAGATGACGAACCGCCTCTTTGTCGCCATGCGCATCAGCTGGGTGCAGATGGAGGCTTTGATGAAGACGGAGCCGCTAACGTAGAAGACCTGCCAGAAAACGATGACCTAGATGGACAAGTCAGTCACTCAACCTAAGGATGCCTTTGCTGTTGGAGAGACCTACTTTCGCGCCCTCGATCATTATCGCAGTGTTGAGCTTCGAGTCTGGCGTCCAAATTCCCGTGAAAGTACTCCATATCACAATGGCATTGTGCGCCGTGTTGATTACCTGGTGTAGGCCGTCAGTCTTCCTTTGCTATCTTAATGAGCTCCTCCACAGGGCACCCACTGTTCCGACAGCCATCAGCCAATCCTCGCGGCCAAAGCAATGGGTAGTGATTCTGATCCATACTCGGAGGCCGACAACCAGGAGGCACATCACCGTAAAGGCGACGGTGACGGCGAGGATGGAGGCGGCGAGGCCCCTGGGCTCGACCGCGTGCCATGGCTCCAACGCGTCCGCCATTGTGTTGGCTAGCTTTATCCAGGAGATAGGAAAAGTCTCGTCCTCGAGAAAAAGAGGGAGCGAAACGAGTTTAAAGGCTACGGGAGAGATCTAGGAGAAAATGCGGAGGTTGAAGTGATCATACATTTTCTCCTTTTCCTGCCGTCTCAGTGCTGCGGTGCAAATTGCTTTTTGTCGCATAACATTGACTACTATACTAAGACAAAAACGTAAGGCGCTATGTATTAGGTACTGAAGTAAATAGGGCTAATGTACTTGGCAATAACATTGTGTTCATGTCAACGTGTCAATAATAGCATTCGGCCCCCTAACTGCTTTGACTTCTCGATCCACCGAAACTTTCTGCACCAGATTAACCTTTGTCCCAGCAACGTGACCGTATCCCGAATCCGCCGAAAATGGTTGGGTTCGACGGCATTTTCGTGGTGGTTGAAGGTGGAAGAGGAAGTCCCACGGGGAGGAACTGCAGGCAGTCTTTATAGCCTCT
>JABFFE010001002.1:0-58064 GCA_013623625.1 Fusarium setosum | reverse complement strand
GAATCGACTCCCCTACCTTGAGCGTCATTCTCCATAGTCGATCGGAGAAACAACCCAACCTGCTGAAGCTTGGGGTCCTTGGCCCATCCACCGACAGGGACCTATACACTCTCACATCAACATCCCTCTACAAATTCCTAGACACAACTTACCTTGTAATTCACCTCTGGTACATCCACAAATCCCGCTGCTCGAATACTAGGCACCTGCAACCCCTCCTCGACAACACAAAACGTCCTACCAAACTTCTTACCCCCCTCTCGCACTAACGAATTCCACGTCTGGATCGCATCCTCGCCGTCGACAGTGCCGTCGTCGCTGTAGAAGGGCGGGTCGATCTCGCACGACTGCACCCAGCCGCCGGGCTTGCACCGGCTGTACGCCTCCTCGAACAGCCTGTCCCAGTCGGCGATGGCGCCGAAGAGGTAGCGCATGTGGATAAAGTCAAAGGTGTTTTCGGGCCAGCTCCACGACTCTGTCGCGTCCTCTAGCTCGAACTTTACGTTTGGCGGGACCCAGGTTGGTTGGATGGGGGAGAGATCGGTGCCGATGATTTCGGCGTTGGGGTAGTCGTCTGCAAAGTCACTGAAAAATGCCAGTAAGCACATGTATTACGGGCTAGTATAGTTGATCGGTATACATTGCCCAAATTCCTGTTCATGGGTTAGTTTTCTGTCCAGTTACCAGATAGAGAAACTCACCAGTCCCAGTGCCTACATCGAGGACTTTCTATCAAAAATTAGTTACAACCCCGACATCTCTAAGAGGCATACTTGCCTGCATATCCTTCTTCAAGGGCGCAAGGAACAGCTTATTGTCAAGAAGAAGGGTCAGATAGTGGTGTCTTGCAACGTTAGCAACTTCGCATAGCGCAGATACGAGCAAGGCCTATGTACGTGATATCCATTGATTCGCTCTGCTGGTCATCATTAGGAGCAAAGTATTCAGTATTATACTTTTCGCTGTGAAACGTTCGACCCTGGATGGTGCGGTAACGCAGAATGCTTGACGTGACTGATGCAGTTGAGCTTTCGCTGCAGCAGAAAGTCAATACTACTATTAATCTCAATTTTCCGTGGGCACTTGCACGTCATCGGCGCCAACAGCCGAGTCGGCGTCATTGTCTTCATCATCCTTTTGTTGCAGAAGCTTAGCAATGGTTACGCGGCACTTGGAAATCTGGGGTTATTACCCTCACAGCGACCGGGTCAACAGCTGCCCCGGGAGGGGAGGACGTAGGATCGGCGCCCCGTGGGGAAGGGGTTTTTTGTGGCGAAGGGGTTTTGTCAGTCATTGTCGAGACCTGTCCTGGTGAGACGCACAAGTCAAAAGTGTCTCAAGAATGAGGAGGGGATCGCATCGCATTGCGGGAGACCCGGAAAGATTAATACTACAACCAACAAGTGGTCCCATCAAAGAGTGGAGACGACAGGAGCGGGCACGTATGATATATTGACCAACCCCTGGTGACTGCAGCGTAGATGCTGTTGGTTCCAGGTTGTCATGGCCTGCGCCGTACCTGAGCTTTACCGACGGGTGTAAACACTCGACTTGGAAAAGGGCCGGGCCCTCGGGCTCGAGCACGGCCCCGAAGTCTTGCTTGGCCACAATTTATCGGCACAAAAATGCTGTTGGTGTAGATTTTGTACGCTCAGGTTTGAAATCCTATACGGCGAGATTCAAATGGCTATTATACATCTGACAAGGTATCAAAAGATCAAAACACCCATCACAAAACTCCAAGGCTTTTCACAATTGAACTCATAACCTCAAATCCTCGGCTCCCTAGGTTGCTGCATCATCGACGCCGCCATCTTCAACCTATGTCTCGCCTCGGTCAAGAGCTCCCACTTTGTATTCGACAATGCCTCGTCGACAACGCTCAACAGACCAATGATCTTGTTCCGGTTACCAACCACACCGGCTTGATTCTGGTGGAGATGAAATGCCTTGATTGAGTCAATCGTCGGCGGAATCATGATCTGCAGGTATGTTCGGAGATCCTCGTGGCGATCACGCTTCAACGCCTCGTAGTCGGGACTTATCGACATCGGTCCTTGCTCGGAATGAGACCCTTGCGGTGTGTCCGTGGCGCTAGGGTTGCTGACTTGGTTTGATGATGACTGGTTGCTCGGCTCTGGGGCCATCTGTGGTACAACTAGGCTGCTGGACGGGTAGTGCAAGTTGTCGGGGAACGGTTCAATGTTTCCGTCCTGCACATATCCATAGGCCCATAACACCAATGATGCATAGTATAGAGCCCAGGCTCGAGTCAGTAGGTTGTCGTTGCTGGCATCATACTTTGGGTAAGGGGATGGAGTAAACACCGAGGTCATTCCACTCGACTCCCCCAGGGTGGTGCGTCTCGGTTCTTCCCGAAGTAGAATGAGCCTGATCAGTTGAAGCGCATGGTAGACACCTCCGATAGCCCCGGGCGATGCTACCCATTCCTTGATCTTGGCTTCTGTCCTCCTCCAGTCAACAGACGAGACTGTTCGGCCAAGGATTTGCCTGACACCAGCAAAGATGCAAAGCTCTGGCATGCTGATGTATACCGTGATGTGGCCCAGATGGTATAGAACCGTTCCTAGTGTTTCCATGGCATCGCCATCATCGCTTCCACCCCTGTTGCTCAACCCCAGTCTCTGCCAGTCAAACGCCGCATGTCGAACGTGAGCAACACCATCGTCGTAGTCCTTCTTCCACCAGTCAAACGCCCGCAGCAACTTTGGCCGCCATCGTTCCTGGACACCGGGTATCGTGTCAGTCCCGAGCGTGGAACGATCGAGGTCTCGCTGATGCATCTGCCAGGTGACAGACAACAAGGCAGCCAGAAGAGCAATCCTACCAAATGGGCTCGTCCGCACTTTCTGGCCGTTCAGTGTCTTTTGCAATCCGTCGAGGAACGTGATCGGGGTTACTCCGTTGGCGTGGAGGCTCGATTCCACACAACCAATCTCAGACGGCGAGTCCGACGACCAAAGGGTATTGTCGCAGGGGAGAGGAAGTTTAATTTCGTGAATTACTAGAGTGGGCGTGTGTCCGAAAAGGGCGGCATGCGTAGCGTCGATGATGAAGGCGGCAAAGGCTGCTCGGCGAGTGGCTTCCTGGGCAATCCAATGATCCCACCATTTCTCAGGTGACGACGAATCGAATCCTCTGCGGTCTGACACGGGGAACAACCTCGCCTGACCAAGTTTTGGGCTGCCTAGGGGAGTCTGGACCCGGGATGCGTAAGACGATTGCTTTCCGGTCAATGCACTTCCTCTGCGCATGAGGGAGAGCGTCGTAGGGAAGTAAATGTGAGCACGCTCATGAAGAACCCGCGTTGCATTCATCTTTTCATACACTTCCAGAATAAGAAGCGTCTGAATGACCCAGAGCTTGGCCGGTGGGTGGGAATCGGCGTGCATAAAGACTTGCCAGCGGAGGTTCCAGGAGACGAACGTGGTGAATTTTGAAATTATGTCCGAGTTATCGGAATGGCCACCCTTCTTTTCCAGCATGGATGCCCCCATTATCAGCACAGCCAGCAGCAGAAAATCATGGGCGGTTTCTGGGATAAAGGTCGGGCGGTGGAGGATGGGCAGCTGATCGTGAAAGTTTTCCCAGTAAGAGTTGATGTATCGTTGAACGTTGACATGGCTGAGGACGTGGCTCTCGGCATCGGTGTCACTACCGAAAATCTCATTCTTGATGTCGGCTGCGGACCTGTTGCCCTGAGAGCCAATCTCGTTGAATCTCTGCATCATATACTGAAGGAGAGACTGTCGTTTATGTTCCGAGAGCCCGGTCTTTCCGATCTGCGAAATGTCCACCAGCGGTGTCGCCATCGGCATAGGCTCTGACTGAAACCAGAGGCTGTTCATGGGTTCGACGTATGATCCGCCCATCATTCCAGGCTGGCCTGGATAATCCGTGCATAGTTGACCAAAGTTGTTCGAGTATCCTGCCATGCCAAAGTTGCCAGGGACAAAGTTGTAATTCGAGCCTAATCCTTGACCGTTGAACAGCCACGAGGTAAACTCGTCGGTGCTAGATGGAGAAAGCCCAAAGGGTTGATCCTCCATGAGTTGCTCGGTGCTCGAGGTCGGCATGCCGTTATGCATGACATAGGGCTGATTCCGGATTCGCTCCGGTCCAGGTGCCAATCCAGGGCTCGCCATGGCTATTGACATATTCGTGCCTGGCATCTGGTCCATTCGAAAGGGGACAGAGCCCACAGCTTGCTTTTCCGGTGATGATTCTCGACTCTGAAGCTGCCTCTGGTCTCCGAAATAACCACTGGCATCCCCTACATCGTTCTGCCGGCTGGGCTCCGGCTGTGTCAAGCCCTGTTGAGAGTCGGGATCGACGCGATCAGCCCTAGCCGCATCGAGCGAATTTCGGTTCTTGGAAAGCTGCTTCTCTTTTGCCGGCGTCTCTCTCGCCTCGTCTTGAGTGTCACTCCACCCCGAACCATCCTCGCTGAATGAATACCGCTCAGTGCGCTGCCGCGGTAATTTGGAAAACTCCCTCTGCGGCCGTTGAGACAACCGACCGTTCCCATACTGCTGCACCTGCCGTTCATGTCTCAGCTTGTGACGCGCAAAGAGATCCTTTCTAACAAAGGTGAAGGAGCAGCCTGGGTAGTCGCAATAGTAAATCTCCTTTGGTGAGTCTAAGATGTGTCAGCAGTCCGCATCTCACCGGTACAGCCATGACTGACGGTTGAGCTGATGCCTCTGAAGGTGCTCTGCCCGGGAATACGTCCTCCCGCAGCCTTCGTGGGTGCACTGGAACTCCTTGCACGACGCCTTGCGGCGTTTCTGGCGCGGGGGTGATGAGGCCATCGCGTCTCGTGACTTGATCGACCGCCAGGGCCCAGACGCGCTCTGCCGGGCCGGAGTAGCTCCGCGAAGCCTCTAGACGGCTATAAAAGGCGACTTGGGGGTTTGTGTCTCGGATACGGTAGACAGTTGTCGTTGAAAGCGGGGGGCTGTCTTGATCCAATCTCGATTCATGGGATTGAAGATTATGGGGGTCTCGGGTCCAGCCTCGGTCAGCTGACCACTCTCTGCTCACTTTTTGCTGCTCATTTCTCTCCCCACAATGGAAGTCCCCCCGCTTCCCCCCAAATCTTGATGGCCAAATGCGGGGATTAGCCCGAGGGTCTAGGGTAGGTGAAGGGATTCGATTCCTTTTCCGCGTCTTTTCCGATCTGAAGGTAAACATGGGGGTATTCTGCTGAATTGACTGTGTAAGGCGGCATTGAAGGGTTGTGAGGTTGTGTGAATAGAGGCATCTTTTCCTATAGTGAGAATGGGCTATAGGTTGACATGGAGTTCTCGGATTTTCGGCTTAGTTTACCAGGATATGCGCAACTCCTTTGACTATCGACTCGGAGGATGATCGGAATCATGACTCGCACAGAGAAACGACAATCAAAGCACCCATACCTCTCTATTCAAATCACGTCAATGAAGCGTCATGTCAATGGCACTCTATCATCTTTGAACGGACCCCCAATATCGACGACTTACAGCCCTGCATTTAGCCACGCTTCCAGAAGACGCCCCGTTCCTTATTAGCTCTCGCCCTACCCTTACAAACCGCTGACAGAGCCCGCGGGCACGGAACAAGCCGTCTTACACGTGAAGCCATCGATCCGGAAATGGCAGCCCACATCGGGGAACTTGTCGGCCATCGCTATCGCTCCACCCCATCCTAATTTATCTAGCCAACCCAAACAACAACAATGATCGACCATAATTCTCCTTTCTTTCCCCACAAACAATGCAATGCCAGTACCAAAGCGCACGCGGGAATCTTTTCGAGGGCTGAAAGATTCCTAGTCATGTCATGCAGGGGTTGCTGCGTCTTCCTGAGTATTGGATCTGCGGCTCGCTTAACACACAACAGCGATCTAGTCTGTAGGCGAAGAGACGGCGGCCCACTTTGCCATGACAAAGTCGTCAGATGATTGAAGAGATCAACTGCCGAGACCTCTACTAGAGATTGGTACTGCGGGCGCTCAAGGGACGAAAAAATCCCCCCCGGCACGCCAGAACTAATAAGCGTCTTACTCGGAGACATACAAGGCACAGAAACTTCCGATTACTACTCTCGCACGCAACGTCAGCAGCCCTATTTAACCAAGCGATGAAACGCTGTGCCTGGAAACACGCCTCACCGCGTTACAAAACCAGTTTTGTTCTTCAGTCTAGAAGTGTGTCTTGACTCGTGAAAGGGGTCCAAGGGTGGTGGAGAAAAATGTCCCAGCGCCATGGAGAAACTTCCTAGAACAGCATCAACTGCCGGTAGTGGCGCTGTCTTTGCAACTTGGAGGGGTTCCACACAGAGCCGTACAACGAGCACCTCTCACACCTAGAGCCGTATCTGATCGCCGAGGGGCATAGAGTTCAGGGCTAATGCCAGGGGCACATCCCCGACAGGTGTGCACCACCTACGCCATTCTGCGTGGGCTCCACGCGACGCGGCTTCGGGGTTGCATACCCAACCGAGCCTCGCTCGAGGGGGGAGCACCTATTCCGCAAATAGTATTGCTGCCCAAGGACGCAGATCATACAATGTCGTAGTCGAAGCGATGCGGTGGAACCGGTGAAAATCGCCGCACAAGGACCGGCCGGACCCCAAGACCCGAGGTGCTGGGTCGCCATAATATATCTGCTACATACTTCCCTCCACCCCCCCGGCCCGAGCCTGCCGGGCTGTGAATCCTCCCGTTTCTTCATTGTCAATCCTTTTCATCGCCGTCTCTTATTCCCATATATTTGAGTTTTTTTTTTTTTTTTGCACATGATTCCTCGTTTGAGTTGGACAATGAGCCATGGCCGTCCCGAATCGAGGCCCTGAACTTCAAGCCGTGTGCTATACGCTGGCAATCACGGCGGTGGTGGCGACGTCGCTGCGATGCTTTGTGCGGCTGCGTTTGGTCAAGAACTTTGGCTTTGACGATTGGGCCATGTGTGCTGCTCTTGTAAGTCTCGTCCTGTCACATACACTTCACCACTGACAAGTTGTCTCCTAGACTTCATTCCTCCTTTTCGTCACATGCGCTCTCATCGGCGTACACTATGGCACCGGCCGCCACCGTGATGATCTAAAGCCCGAGAATTTCAAGCAAGCCATGAAGGTAAGATGGCTTCAGTACTATCACTCAGCCCCCCATCAACTAACACAGCCCCAGTACTGGTGGTGGTGCTACCTCTGGTACTGCCTCTCCATGATCGCCTCCAAAATCTCCATCGGCTACTTCCTCCTCCGAATCACGGTCCGCAAAATGGACGTCTGGATCATCTACGGGGTCATGATGATTACTGTCATGACGGGCATCGTCTTCTTCTTCGTCACCCTCTTCCAGTGCCACCCCATCTCCTTCTTCTGGAACAAGGACCAAGCCGGGTCGTGCGTCAACGTCGAGGTCATCATCGCCCTCACCTACCTGTACAGCGCCTTTAGCGTCATATCAGATTTCACGTGTGCGATCCTGCCGATGTTTCTGGTGTGGAAGCTCAACATGGGTCGGAAAACCAAACTTGCTCTGATTCCTGTCATGGCAATGGCCTGCGTGTTGGTACCCTCCTTCGATACAAATGTTACAGTAGCTCACTATTCCTTTGCTAGGGCGAGTTCAGCAGTGGTAGTCCGTTTTGCATTCGTCAAGGACTTTAAAAACCCCGACTTTCTGTGTAAGCCGTCCAACACCATATATACACCTCCCCCAAATGCCATCAACTAACAAGTCCAAACCAGGGGCAACCCTCGACATCGCTATCTGGTCAACGACCGAGCAGGGCCTGGCTGTTACCGCTGGGTCCCTTGCGACTTTGCGTCCTTTGCTTCGATTACTCGGCCACAAGCTTGGCATATCGACATCGGGGCCTTCTGTATTGCAGGACACGGATCAGCCTATTGCCTCTGGGGGAGGGGGGAGGTTCAACTCCAGGGGTACAAACGGTAGTGGGGTGAAGCATCGCAGCCTTTTTAGCCTCACTACATTCACACGGGAGGGAGACCTGGATGGCGACGGGGGAGACGGCGAGGCAGCTTACGGTGGGCAGCACCATTTCGACGGTAGGGGGGCGGAGAAGGGGAGTTCGGTTTGGCGATCGCGAGGTAGTGGAGACAACGAGAGCGAGGAGGAGTTGACGGGGATGGGAGGACAGCAACACAAAGGCGTGAGTGATAATCCGCAGCGTATCGTCAAGGTGACCACTTTTAGGGTTCAGGAAGACCGAGTCTGAATAAGTAGCGAACGAATTGTTAATGGCTTGCTTGTGTCGAATTAGCAAAAACGAAGAGGCCATCACCGACATTTTATAAAGACTCTCTCCTCTTGAGCTTGATGAGGAGTCGTATTGTTCGTCGCAGTTTCATCCCGCAAATGGTCAATGTCTGTGACGTCAAAAGCTCGGGGGCTCGGGTCCCCTCTCTAACTCGGAAGCCCTTTCTTGTCTATGGTCCTCGAGAAAAGTCTAGTCAGCTGCAGGACGGCAGGGCTAGACGCGAATAGACGGAATAGACGAGAGGGGGGGAACCAACACCATCCTCCCGCGGCCCGCATATCATGCGATCCCCGGCTCTGGCGCACGATCTATCCGTCTTTATCGACGGTAAGCTCACATGAGATACAAGCAGCTCCATATCCTAATGGGTGTTTGTGGGCCGAGTTTAAAAAGCCAAGGCTGAATCGCTGACTGCGATTATCGGTCCCGAAACAAATGCCCAGTTTCCCGGCATATTTCACGCCAAGCTTTTGACGCAACGTAGCAGGTGTTCGTTTGAGTTCTGGGCGACTAGGGACGAAAGGGAAAGGGAGCGGCACATAGAGCCAAGTCGAGATTAGTCAAGCAACGCTTCTGCACGATGCGGATCCCGCACCAGTCTGACGGCTCCATGCGCGTGGGTGGATTTTTAAGCGCCGTCAATTGCCCAGGTCGGAGAATTCGTGCGATCGCATTCAAACAACACGACGATGTTTTTTTCAGCTGGTCTTGGGCTGTAGTTTGATTTCGCCCTAAATCTGCTTGTAACGACGTGGTTTTTGGTGACGAGTTCTCCTACAAAAGTACCGTTCCTGGAATGCTTACCGCCGGGTCAGCCTTATCGGGCCACCACCTTTCAATTGCGACGCAACCACTGGCCGTGGAAATCAAACACTCTGCCTCGTAAGGCAATATCGGTACGATATACTTAGTAACACGATCCAACTTGAGCCTCGCGTCGATCCTTTCGTCCCGCGAATCGCGAAGCTGTCACTCGCGTGCATTGAACCGCGCCGCGTCGCGCCAAGCCACCTTAATTCAACCATCTGGGTACATAGCCACGCAACACTGGCTGGGACTGGGATAGGAGCGTAACTTTGATTCGACTTCATCAATGTAAGCGCTTATACGATGTGAATGGGTTCTTTGGTTGCCTCTTTTGGTAATTCTAAAACCCGCCTCTCACAATCAAGTCTCTCCTCAAATCGACTGGTAGCAGGTTGAGACAGCGGAAGCTCGGCACATGTTTTGTCGGGAAATCGAGCCCTATAAGGCTCATGCACAGTAATGGAGCAGTGCCATGAACACCTCGTGCTTACAAGGTTGGTAACGTAGCATTGTGGGCTACTCACCCTCTGCCTGCACTTGGCGGTTAGTTCGCGAGGTCTTGTATCATCGTGTCTCGTAAACTACCTGATGGCTGGGTGGGAAAGCACCAATCAAGTCTCAAAGAAACAATATGATCAACCATGTTGGTAAGCCCTCTGTTTTGTCCTGGGACCAGTAAGATTACACCGTGCACTTGTCAAGTCAGCTGTTCCAGGGGTGGTCCTGGGCAACCAGAAACATGGCATTGACCAGACACTCGGGATTTTCTCCACCGCACACGGAGTGTTGGATAAACCCGAGATGAATTGGGCCAAGACTTTTGACTGGTCATTTGACCCGTTAGTGTCCAACCGACAACACATGTTATGATGAACTCGTAGTTACAGCCATGATTACATGTACTGACTGAACCACGGGAACTTCTGTCGTGGTCTATCATGAAAACATTGCCTGGCGGCTGATAATACTGTTCTTGGTAATGAGCAGCTTTTGGGGCCGCGTACGTCTGTCAGAACCACCGAGCTGAGTAAGATTTCGCCTAGTGTCGCCACAGGGTACCTCTTGTACTTTGCGTCTCAATACTCTCAGATACTTGAGAGAAATCATGTAGTAAGAGACTCGAGGCGGTCAGTCGGTATTTTCGTGACCAAACTGTCTCCCGCGTTCATAATTGCTTTTATTTTGTTGGGTATTGATTTGTGTCCTCGTTTCTTGGCTGTCAGATAAGTTTCCTAATTTTGCCCATTTCATTTCTATAATGCTGGGGTGTGTCGGCTTCCGATATCTAAACGCATAAAAAGAGTTGATATTGCTTTAGCAGAACAAAAACACTCATTTTCAGTCTCTAGACCTTTCCTCAAGAACTTGCAACTATAGCTTCTTCTCTCAGCCAAGCCACCTTTGACAAGAGAATAGGTTTGCAATTATCTCTACTGATACCTGTACTGCTTCTCATTCTTTCTTGTTCTGTGCTGGGTTAGTGTATTAAAACAAGTTCATCTTAACAAGTTCCCATAGTCAGATCCTAACAGCTCTGGTGACTCCTTGCCACCATCACTAAAAGAGGATGCACTTGGATGATTTAGAGTAATATCTCTTCTCGCACGCTTAGGTAAATTAAAAGAAACGCTCACCAAAAGAACACATTGTAGTTGAGTGGCTTGATCCAAAGCAAAGCCTTTGCAAAGTATTAGATTCAGCCTTATGGTGTCGCCTGACACCCTTCCTTTCTAGGAAAATTTCCTTCTTGGGAGATCGACAACCCTTGATCTGCCGAGTGACCTCACCGCTGACCATATTAAGGCATGCTACATAAAAAAGGGATGTTGAGTAACTCTCTCACCCTCAGAAGAAACACATTAACAAAAGAGCATCGGTCTTTACAGGCATTTCAAACCGTCCCAACGCCATGCAACACAGTAAAAGAGATGATGATTGCAATATTGGATCGCAATCGCAAGGCTATCTAAGCAGGCCCAAGCATGTTACCCGATTCTCAATCTACCATGACCTTGCCAGAAGCTACCCTCCTATCTAATACTCTTTCCAGTCAAGGTCAGACTACCTAGGTAGTAAGCTCGTGTCCACGCCAGATGACAAGCCACGAGGTGTCGCACTATCCGAGCCCCATGGCCTTTGTTTGGTAGTCCATCTCTTAATACGTTTCCCAACACGATCTTCAATCCAGCCCTCGACCTGCATTGTTTGTTTAGCAAGCTCGCGGGTCCATATTCGGTGAGTTGACCAACCTTGCCATACTTAAAACCGAACCATACTCCAACCGTCAGCAGCAGAGCAGATCCCACAAAGAGAAGATACCAGCGCCAGTCTGGGTTATCCTCCAATATGTTCACGTTCATTCCGAATAGACTCTTTTATTCTTTGTCAAGCCAACCGTAATCAAGCAAAGAATCAGATAATTCTTACCGACGCAAACATTGCTGGTAGAAAGATGAACTGGGAATCTTAGCCTTCATTCGTATTTAGTACAAGGATCTACAGGCAACCTACAGTGATCCAGCTCAGGCGTTTCATGCTTGTGGCGAGGCTCGTCGATTTGTGAGCCTCATTGATCGACACCCAGGCAAACTCCTGTCAGAAAATTAACTCGGACCAGCTTACTACAAAGCGACCAAAAATACAACTCACCAACTGCAAGAGATCCCTGACTACTTGGTCTAGGTGGTCGATACGATTACCAACGTTTGAAAAACGATCTATTGCCTCTCGAGCCTTTTGATCCCCGTCTGAATCATAGCGACGGCAATAGCTCACAGTGAATTCTTTTGCAGACTGGACTTGACCTTGGTGGAAGCTGCGCAGCTCAGCCAACTTTCCTGCATCTTCTGCAAGCTGAGAAACTGTTTCAGGGTTTTCTCCCTTCTCCTGAAGTTGATTCGTCCGCTATATTCCATTGTCAGTATCCGGCTATGGGCGCTAGTTAGAGTAAACTCACTCGCAAATGCAGGTGTCTCTCGGCTTCATTGCATAAATCTGACCACTTGTATGTCAAGTAGACTATGAGTTGCTGGAAAAAGTCAACGCCGTCATCCGGAATCCAGCCGTTGGGTAGCATGCTAAAGTGATCCATCGTCTTCCAACGGGATCTGTTGTGTTTCGTGAGCAAACTCATCGTCCATGCCACTCCGCACTCGGCCCAGGCAGAAGTGCCGTCGTTTGTCCGGTCTATGAAATATCCTTTCAAGGGCACCCAAACAGCGACGGAAGCTCTAACATCTGGATCAGGACCGTGCAGCCGATGGGAGATTTGCGACTTGTCTTGGCCCAGGGCCACATATTCCCAAGTCAGACCCTTGGACCAGCCGGGGTAATCGGTGAAATGGCTTGCCAGTGTCAGTAGCATCTTTCAAAGTAAGGGACAAAGGTCAACATACAACAGGCGCCTTTCTGTATCCAGCTCAGTTGGCGATTGATCAGGTACTCCCTCAATAAAGCTCACAAGTTTCTTCCCGTCTGCTCCTTCTGATAGTGATAATAGACGGTTTGGGCTGGCGTCACCGTAGAACTCCAGCCATTCATCAACCGTTATACCTTTCATGCTTGCTGACTTCTCGAGTAGTAACTTGATCAAGTCGCGATGCCCTTGACGAACCGCCAGGCGTAGTGGTGTCGCGTCGTTGCTATCCTCGGCGCTGACGTCCGCTCCCAACGAGATGAGCTCTCCAACTATATCCATATTGCGAAGAGATGCTGCCATGTGCAACGCAGTCTGCCCTTGATCGCCCTTCGTATTGATGTCATAGTCGCTCGCAATGATGAACCTTATCAGTGGTATGTTCCCTTCTCGAACTAGCGAATGCAAAGTGATGCTGTCTGCCCGAGCAAGAAGCTGCACCACTTCCTTATGTCCGTTCTTCGCGGCCCGAGAGAGTGGTGTCTGGCCATCTTTGTCCTTGAGGTTCACGTCGATATTTTCCTCCTCGAGCAATGAGCGTACCACCTCCTCGTGCCCATTCCCTGCAGCTCGAGAGAGCGGTGTGCGGCCGTTCTTGTCTTTACCGTTCGGATCGATACCGGGTGACTGGAGTAGGTAATCCGTCAAAGCTAGATTGTTAGTTTCTGCGGCCCATGATAATAGCGTCCGATCGGGATAAGTTTTCGATTGCTGACTCCCATAAGCCTTCGCTAGCAGCGATACCACTCCCATGTAATCATTTTCGAAGGCCCGTGAGAGTGGTGTATCGGAGGAATTCAGAGGATTGATCTTGACACCGTCCTTCTTGAGTAGCTGCTTGACAACACCCTCATGCCCGTTCTCCGCAGCAAGTAAGAGTGGCGTATCCCCATAGATATCCCGAGGGTCCGGATCAATGGTGTCCTTTTCGAGCAATTGCTTGGCAATATGCTCACTCCCTTTCACTGCAGCAACTATAAGGGCTGTATCACCACGTTTCTCCTGAACGTTCGGATCGATGTCGTCCCTCTTGAGCAGTAACTCAACAATCCTATCATGTCTCCTCTCCACAGCAAGGAAGAGGGCTGTGGTGCCATGTCTGCCCTGAATGTTCAGATCGATGTCGTCCCTCTTAAGCAGTAGCTCAACAACACTATCATCCCTATTATTAACAGCAAGTAAGAGGGCTGTGGCGCCATTCCTAGCCTGGATGTTCAGATAGATGCCGTCTTTCTTGAGCAGTAGCCCAACAACAGTATCATGCCCCATATCCACAGCAACTAAGAGTGGTGTATAACCAGTGTGATTCTGAAGGTTTAGATCGATGCCATCTTTCTCGAGTAGTAGCCCGACGATACTTTTATGCCCCTTCTCTGCAGCTAAGCATAGCGGCGTCTGGCCTAACGTATTTCGGTCGTTCGGGTTGAGAGTGTCGAGAAGTGCCCGCACCGCGGCTTCATCTCCGCGTTCCACCGCACCATGAAGACCCCCTGGATAGTAATCATAAGATTTTGCGCTACCGGGCCTTGGAATGAACAGTAAGTATCAAAACGATGAACAAGAAGCAGAAGTATAGAGCTGATTATCATTGAAACTCACCTTGGGTTTCTCCGGGAAAGGCTATCGCCCTTCCTGCTTGGAGAGTGGGATCGCGATCGGAAGGAGCCCGGCGGATACGATGACATGAGTTGCCGATATTATGTCGCATAGACTTGGGCTGATTCAGAATACCTCTATGGCGTAGGTGCAATGTGTCGTTTGGTTGTGGTGTTTCCACTGATCTTGCTGAGTGTACGAGCAGAAACCAAACTCTGAGGGACCGTGGCATCCACAAGGCAAGATATTTAATGTCATTTAAACGCGACAAGCATTGGGCATATTTGGTTGGGCATGTAAGCCACAACTGTGCTGTGTCAAATAAGAGAGGAGCATTCAGGATGGCTGGGGCAGCTTTTGCACATTTGTTGTTCTATCAGTTTCTTTTTCAGCTCATCAGCATCATGGCCTGCAGTAGGCTGACATCCAGGTAAGGCAATGGGGAAACAAGGCTTTCACAAGCACCCCCATCGGTGGCATGGCGGAAAATATTCCGTCCCAAATGTTCCCTATCTCATCTTCTGCGATAGATCCAGATTTCATTCACCCATGCGGGTGTGCTTGATCCTCAATTGACTAGAGTTGAGCAGGGTATACATACAGCTATTTACTGCATCAGAGTAGTGGTTCCCGACCAACGCCAAAAAGACACCCCTAACAAAACGTGTACCGCCAAAACATGAGTGGGAAAAACGTGGCCGGAGCTGATCCGGTGGTCTACTCCGCCGGCGTGACGCCCACGCCCTCCAAAGGCGCCAACTCAACCTCCATCCTCGCCCAGGTAATGCTCTCCCTCCACTCCGGCATCAACGCAACATCCGTCCCGGGATCCGGCTGCCATAGTATCTCGGAGAGCTCATGCACCATCTTCTTCCCAAAAGTCCCGACCCACCACGCTTGCTTGCCCAGGCCGTGGAGCTGTACACCCCAATGCATCATCAGAAACATGGCGACCGGGTCGGACTGCTTCAGCGCAAGACCAAAGTCCCGTCCCGCCAGCGCGGGAAATGCGATTGCAATTCCCTTGAAGAGATCCTTGGAGTCTTCCACAAAGCACGTCTGAATGGCCTTGGCGCTGGCTCGGTAAGCCTGGATGCGGACGGCGGCCTCTGTTTGAGCCTCGTTGTCGGCACCCTCTGGTGTTTGCTCTGGCGTTCGAGCAGCCTTTTCGACAATTTTAGAAAGCCGCGCGATCGCAGCTTCTACCTCTTTTGTCAATGATATCGGCGTTGCGTTCTGCAACTGCGTCCTCAGCATCAAAGCCTCTGTCGACCGTGACAAGGCGCCCGAGATGAGGGCGTCGAAATGTATGTTGGCGATTGAGGCATTCCCCATGAGAAGCTCCCAGAGCGCCACCATCCGCTCGAGAATATCCTGCTGATCGTCGAACGGGATGATGCCCTTGCACTGCGCGAGCGCCATGTTGATCCCGACGGCCAGGAACGAGAACATGAACATCTTTTGCGCATTCTCGGGCGTCACGTTCTCGAGCTGTGCGCGAAACGCCCGGCTTCCCTTGTCGTAGTACTCGAGTGCCAGTTTGGCATAGACGGCCGGATCCTCGTCCATGACTGCGTCGCCGCAGAGAGCGACCTCGAGGGCCGAGAAGGCAAACATGCCGTGCAGTAGGAACTCGTGCTTGAGACCCCAGCGCGGCATGTCCTCCTGAAGCCATTGGTTGTCTTCTGGGATGCTGGCGAGGCTCTTGTAGGTAGTTGTCGACCAGCGATACATGAGTTCAAGTTCCAGACGCCGACGGGTCTCTGTTGCTGGGATCTGAGTTGGAGGGTCCGCTAGATATGAGCAGCCCTCGAGACCCCGGACTGCGCAGTTGGAGCAGGGAGGGCCTCCTTCGTCGCACTAGAAGACGATTTAGTCAACTATTATGAGAGTAGTGCTATAATTTGTGAAATCGGCTTACTTTGACATGTCTCTTCTTGCAATTTCGACAGCCATTCCGCGACTTGTTATGCGATCTGCGCTTCAACATGGGGATGCTTTGTTAGGGAGGTGACAACTAGCAATTCTTGTTCAAACGCCACCAAGCCGATGCGTAGTCTTTGGTTATATGAAGTAAGAGTTTTGTTCATGAACTCGTGAAGATAGACACATTAATCAAGCCTGGGGTGGCAATGTCGACTTGAAGGAATCAGCTAGGCTACGGTCGCTCTCACTGTGGCTGTGCTTGCGGCTGTGCACATTGATCTTCTCCAGTATCGATGAATGAACGGCCAAGGCTAATTCTGACAGCAAGACAGTTTCATCTCTCTGGTCAGCGAGACGCTGGAACCAATTAGCGGGAATCTTTAGGATTGTAAGTCTTTTATTACCGTAGGCCTTCTGGGAGCTTGACATCATCGCCCACACAGGCTTCTTCACCCACTTGTCAGCTTACTTCCTCAGCTCTCGTGGGCATGCGATCAATTTCTTGTATTGTTACAGGAGTGCCTATTCCATTACTTTTCTCTATAATTCATCGACTGGTGTGACACCACCTCTCTGCAGTCGCAAACCCTCCTCCGCACATCAAGGCCTCGAGCATCGTGCCCAACAATCCACCAGCAATGACTCCAGCCGTCTCGCCAGCGCCGACAACCTGAAGACTAAACTCTTGGTTGATCCCAGGCTCCGACGCCTTCTCTTCCAACACCTTGTCCAGGACAATCATGTAGACGGCTCCTCCTCCGATACCGGCGAGGAAGGCGAGCACTCCCACGAGGACCTGCGACGAGAAAACGACAAACGTCGCGTTCACGATCATCACAGCCGTTGCAACGCCCAGAGTGATAAAGGCAACCCTGGTGCTCTTGGGGCGCATCAGCGGGGTGTGAGTCCGGGAAATAAAATTGCCCAGTTGAAACGCGAGCCCATAGGTGGTAAAATACGAGAAGAAGGATTCCGACGTTGCAGGGAGAGGCAGTGCGCGGGATACGCCGGGATACGCAAGCGCCTGCGCTGCAAAGGCCGCAAAGAGGGGAGCCATGAACGGTCGCATCACGGACTTGGTGAGGTTGAACCGGTTCTTGGTGCTCAGCACGCGGGAGAGCTCTTGGACGGGGTCCTGCATCAGTAGAGACGAGCCCTCCTCGCCGTCTTCCACATCGACCTTGTTGCGGTCCTGTCGGACATCGGGGTAATTGACCGGAGCTCCCGGCAGGATGACAAAGAAGGCGACAAGCATGGCTCCGGTGAGGGCGTAGATGCAGTCGATAAAGTCGCGCAAGAAGGACTCCATCCAGACGGTCAGAATGAACGGCAAGACTGCGCAGAATACAGCTCCAGCGCCGACGCCAGCTCCCCATCCAGCAAGTCCGGGTCGTCCATAATACCGCACCATGCCCAGAAACGAGATCTCGATGGCGGCAGCGGATGCGGATGCGATGGACGTTGTCAAGATGCGGACCGGCGGGGCGATGTTGGGAGGCGTGGTCTTGATGATGATGGCGACGATGATCCAGCCACCGCCCGCGGCGAGAGAGCGCATCCAGTAGGGGAGATAGTGCAGGACATGAGGGGCCAGGAGCTTGGTGAGGAGAGCTGGTACTGTCTCGATGAGAATAACGATCCAGCGAGGGTAAGGGATGATGAGATAGTTTGCTGAGTGGACGATAAAGGGCACAATGGCATTGACGAGGCCTAGAGGTAGTCAGTATGGATCTCTGAGTGATGAAATACATGAGAAAGCATGACGTTTAACGTACCGAGGATGGCAAAGCCCAGATAGGTGAGCACCTTTGTGCTCAAGAATCGCTTTGAAGAATCCATCATGGGCAGCTACTCATAAACTGCTCCAGGCCAACAACTGCCTCCTACTCGAGTCTAATAGGATGAAAAAGACAACAATAGCAAGTTCATGAAGGATGGAGAGGGAGACAAAAGGCAGCCTCGGTCTCACCACGTTAGTCAGTCAAGGATGGGGGCCAGACGGAAAGCCTAATTAACCTCATGGCACAGGACCTCACCTAAAAACGCACTTCAAAACTACCAGGCAAGGGGGGGAGGTGACGTCGATCATGGCAACCCTCGCTATATCTCCGAGACCGATAACGCCCACCAGTCAATCAATCAACCGCCCACGATGACATTGAATTGGACAACAAACGACCGCAACGCTTCTCGCTCGTCTCTGCGGAGCCTCTCGACCTCCCACGTGGGGCCAGCTTCTGGGTTTAAGCAGCTTGACGGTTCGCGGTCACGGTGCTGAATGATTGGTCTACAGGCCCTTACGAGATCCGCTAGGGGTCCTGATCAGCGCCGCGGGGCATTCCTTCAGCACCCTTGTCTGCTTCAAGATGTTTTCTGCTGCAACACTAGACAGTGACATGTGCAACAAAAGATGCGTGTGACCGACTCGACAAACAAAAAGACGGTCAATGGGCAATCAAAAGCTCCTGAAATGAAACGGCTCATGAGCTGATGGTACGTAATGCCGCCAGGCCGACGTTGCGGCTTGTGGAGCAAGGCTGTGATCCCTTGATGCGCGGATCTTCCTTCCCCATGTCTCGTCCCCCAGAGCCCTGAAGCTATTTTTGCTATCTTCCTCTATCCTCGATCATCCTCTACTAAGACCATAATAATTCTCATCCCGTCCTCTTTTGGCTCGGGCTGGTGATGCCGTGTCAATGGCTTCGTCTTCCATCTCGCACCGTTCGTCATCCAGGATGAGGAGGGTCCCGAGCGCCGATCCCGAAAATGCGGGCTTCCCTTCACCTACATCATCAAAACCAGGTCTCACCCTACGAAACTCGTCATGGTACCTTTGTCGTGCTCTGCTACTACCGTTTCGGAGCTTGAGATGGGCGTTCGTTACTCTAACATTTGTCCTTGTCTCGTGGACGGCTTATCTGGCCCTGGTACGTGCAGCTTCTCTCCATCATGACACCTACCTTGACTAACAACTCGATGCGCCCAGTTCACTTCACAGCTTGATCATGTCCTCCCCGGCCGACACAGCCTGGCAATCCTCTCCCGCGCCGACATCGACGCCCTCGTCGTCCCTCCGCGAACCACCCAGCCCAGCTCCTCCCGCCGTCTCCGCCTCTTCTTGCCCGCCGACTCGCCTCACATCAACCTCTGCAAAACCATCATGTCCGCCGTCGCCATGGGCTATCCCATGCCCAACCTGATCAACTGGAACCGCGAGTACAACCGACCCTCCTGGCATTTCGCCGGCAGCCACATCGCCAAGCTCGACGGCCTTCTGGGCAGTATCGAAGCCCTCCTCGAGGATGCTGAAAGAACCAATGGTGTCAGCGAGGACGATATCGCCGTCCTAGTGGATGCATACGACATGTGGTTCCAGCTCCCACCCTCCGTCCTCCTCGAGCGCTACCACCAGCTCAACCGCGAAGCCGACGCCCGCGTGCGCCAACAATGGGCAGACCTCAACCTCGACGCCGACTTCCCCATCGCGCCGCCCCGCCAGAACATCATCGTCACGACCGCCAAGGACTGCTTCCCCGACAGCTACTCGGGCTCCGATCCGCGGTATGAGCACTGGCCCGACTCCCCCATGCCCAAGGACATGTACGGCGAGGGCACCGACCAGATCCCCTGGTCGTTCGACCCTGCGCGCAAGTTCAAAAAGGTACGCCCCCGTTGCGTCAACAGCGGTCTCATCATGGGATCCATGGGCGCGCTGAGAGAGGCTCTGCAGCGGTGCAAGGAAAAGGTCGATGCGGTAGCCATGCGGGGCCGTCAGCTCTGGAGCGACCAGGCCCTCATAGCAGAGGTTATCGGCGACCAGGAGATCTGGCGCGAGTGGGTGAGGCATCTGGGTTCATCCTGGAACGGCACCGCCGCCCACAACGACAGGGAATCCCTGGATCCCGTCGTCCGGAGCATCGCCGACGCTGCCCTCCTCGGCACACGCTTCGAGTTCGGCATCGGCCTCGACTACAACTTCACCACCGCCCCGCCGACCTGCTCCGCCGAGGAGGACGGCTACTTTGTCAACCTCTCCGACAAAACCAATGTCAGCGAGGAATCCGAAAAGGCCGGGGTCCCTGGAGAGGTACGCGTCCACGGCGTACCCCCTGAACTGCGCAGCAGCAGCAGCCGCGACGCGCTCCTGGCCAAGGTCGACTGGGGCACCATCCCTCTATACACCGACTTCTTCTTCGGTGTAACCCCCGTGGCCATCCACCACAACGCCTACATCGACGGCCTCAAAGGCTGGCGGCTGCAGAACTGGTGGGACAAGATGTGGTACTACCCGCAGCTGCGCGGCCTCATCACGCAGCGCCTCAAGCCCAGCTCTGGCAAGTGGGCGCCCCTGGCAGTGGTCGAGCAGGACGGCCAGGACAAGATCGTCTACTGGCCGCCGCTGGAGGACCAGGAGCACAAGATGGCCAGGGTGTTTAGCCCGCTGGAGCCGTCGGGCAGCAAGTTCGAGTCCATCGAGTGGGATGGCGTGTGCCAGAAGAAGGGCGGCGGGAAGAGATGGTATGACGAGCTGTTTGGAGATGGCAAAGGGCCTTTGGAGGTGCAATGGCATCAATGATTGAACTAGAATACCGAGGTATGGGCATTACGAAATTTAGTAATAATTAATCAGCATAAACTATCGTGCCGGTCTCGCTACACCATCCAAGCCATACCTATCATTGTCTCCAAAGATGAAGGACATCTCGTGGCTAGTCAGTGATACCAGCCACCACACACGACGTCAACCACGGCATGCAAGCGTCCGAAGAAGCATCGGCCAAGGAACCATTTTAAATCACACTTCGCTAGGCGTCGTCACGTAGACGACGCCCCTTTCGCCAAGCCTCAACGCCATAGCTCATAGCCCTAAATCGCCGTCCCCGGCTGGGGAATGGCGAAAGCATATCTTTACCCCGGGTCTGGGTAATCGGGCCTTTCAGTAGATCATGGCTTGAACTAGTCAGTATTCGCAAGCGATCCAGTCACTTTGATAGACGAGTTGATGTAGAGGAAATCTATTTCGGAGTCGACATTACTGCATTATCTCAAAGTCATTATAGACCAAACAAGGGGAAAACAACATCCCAATCTTGCCAATGAGGGTATAGAACCAAGATCGCCATCCCAAGTTAAACACCGTTAATCCATAGGGGCCGTTGTCCATAGTATCTGTTGTTAGAGCCAATCTTGGCTGCTAGTTATCAGGTTGCCTCCTCGGAGATCCTCACAATTTCGCAGAGGCTCCTCACAAAGATCATATCAACTTCCTGGAGTTCAACATCCACCATCCTCTCCTCCCCGCTGCCCTCCTCGGTCATCATTTTGGCCGTCGCAACAAGTCGTGAAATGCACCGCAAAAGTCCAGATTCAATGTTCCGGGTCGCATTGTCCTGTGCCGTCGTTGTCGTCATCTCTTCCTTGCCAAAACCCATGGCTGTGAGCGGTGTGCTGAGCTTTCTGGCGAAGCGTCCCACGTTGGGGTTCAAATGCGGCTGTTGCTGCGGCTCGCTGAGCCCGAGGAGTGACGCCGCCTTCTTAGGAATATCGTCCTGGGACTTGGAACCGGGCCTCGAAGCGCGTTGCGAGGGTTGGCTACGAGGAACACGCGACACGTAGTTGTAGGCGACAATGTGCGCATAGAGAGCATCGCAAATGTAATCCGAGCATCCGCCGAATACATGCCTTAGCGATGCCCATGGCGCTGGGGACGCCATAGCGCCATGGTGAGCGCCATCCTCGTACATGTGTCCCCGGTGGCGTCTTGTAGCAATCGACTCGCGCCCGTGTGAGACAACCTTCTTCCAGATGGATTTCCGAGGAAGTTGTGTCGCCGGGTCGACCGAGGTCTCGGTCCAGATGTCGGTTGAGGGGTGCCGTACCTTCTTTGAGTATGTTCGGATCGTCTCAATTGTAAGACTAGAGGAAAGCAGCATGGTCTCCGGGAAACAGGCAATCGAAACCCTTAGTGTCTCGATGATATCGGGTGGTAGTGGCACGGCCTTTGCCAGGTCGTCCACGGGTATCTGGGGTAAGCAGGGTGGGTTTGAGCCGTCTAACCACGACTCGACTGTGGGCAGAGGTGATGGAGGTGGCGTTTGTTGGATGTAAACCGTGTCTGGTCGAGATAATGCTGGGTAGTCATTCATGTAACTGTCCTCATCCTCTATCTCCAGCTCGATAGAACCAAAGTCAGACTTGAGGAGAATGGTATTGTTATCAGTCTCATCACGGAAGCGCTGGTAGTAGGGGGATTGTTCCTGGCGGCGCGTCTCGTTACTTATCCGGGACTCTAGACAGGGCGTCTTGGGTCTGAAAGGTGTATCCAAAGGGTTTGTCGCATGTGTCAAGGAAGCTCTCCTTGGCGGAATAGCTGGCGCATCCATTGACTTGATTGAAACTTGTCTCTCGTGCCAAACTTGGGAGTTGTCGTTAAAAGAGCTGACCTTGCGTAGACAAGGTCTCGGGTGTTGGCCATCATCCCTCATCATAACAGTAATGTCGAATGTCGGCTCGGTATTCGGGGGT
This sequence comes from Fusarium setosum, assembly GCA_013623625.1. Classification (NCBI taxonomy): domain Eukaryota; kingdom Fungi; phylum Ascomycota; class Sordariomycetes; order Hypocreales; family Nectriaceae; genus Fusarium; species Fusarium setosum. The sequence goes on along the minus strand of JABFFE010001002.1, from coordinate 35,507 downwards.
GTGGGTGGTCGTGGTGATAAAGCAGCTGATTGCTCCTGAATAGTAGGCTCTTCTCGTACTTCAGTCTCGTTGTCATCATCCTCGTCGTCGGACTCGTCCACATCAATCCAACTATACTCCTGCGTTCGCTCCAGTATGAGCAGATCTTTAGGTGATGGAGCGCTACCACTAGCCGATGTGAGGGATGTCGCTGCCGTAACGATCGACTGCTCCCGTATCCGGTTGGAGGGGACATCAATGCCTCCAGCAGAAGACTCGGTCGCCGGGAGAGAGTCCACGTCTGAACAGGTTTCCTCAGAGCTGTAACCGCGTTTCTCGATAAAGGACACCATTGATTGTCGTTCCTCAATTGATCCAAGAGTCTGTATTCGTAGTGATCCGGACTGATATGGCGATGTGAGAATTCGACTAGGACACGAAGCATTGCGGCTGTTGTCCTGCTTCTCGTCGTAGAAGATGGCCAGCGATGGCGTACCAGCAGTCATGTTCTTGGCGGCAAAGACTGCGCTCGACATCTCCAGGTCTCTGGCCAGCATTTCTGGGAAGCAGTCCATCTTATCGTCGCTGGCCTCTTCGTGAGGCCCGGGGCTAGGTGTATTAGAACGGGAATTGGGCAAAGCTAGTGGTAGCAAGCCCGTCATGCTCGAGACGGATCGTCGTTTTGAAAGGGCCGGGGATGTCGATCTCCGGCGAGAAACTTCGAGGGAAAGGTTTGGGTCTTGTCTGTATAAGTAGATGGCCACTGGAATCTTGGAGCCAAGCACGGACATGGAGGCTGATTCTGCGACTCAGAACTCGACGGCGATCAAAGACACAACTCTTTCCTGGGTGTACTCCTTCACACTTGGGGGTTTGGGAGTTTCAGAGGACACGAAGAGTTATATGATGAACTGGGTCTGGAACTCAACGACCAGCGCCGAGCGACAACAGGCTTGGGAAGGGTGGATCTATGAGTGGGCACAAAGGGCAAGACAACAAGGCTCAAGGGAGGAAGAATGCTGATGTCGCTCAACCATGTAAAACTCCAGGGCAATGAAAAATAGAATGAGGGTGAGGAAAGACGGGGCCGCAGTGGGCAAAGAATGGGCGGGGATTGTCGCACATGGCAAAGGCCAAGAGACAGAGGATGTGATACGGAGGGAGACGAGGACAAATAACTATGAATGTAACTAACGGCGCGCCCTGTCGAAAGGAATGAGGTGAGAAGTTGAGTGGCGCTGCCGGAGACGAGATGGTCGCACCGCGAAAAAGCAAAACTGGCTGGGTTCGCAAAAGCAAATTCAGGTCCCCGGGTCCCGGACCAACAAGGATGATAGCTCCAGCAGGCCTCGACTCTTCTCGATTGGAAGGTTTGGAAGCTGCTGATCCCTGGAAGAGAGCTGTGGACAAAGAAACGCAAGGGAGAAGGACGGGGGCTGTCTCCTCCATCGAAGCACTGTAACCCTTCCATCTCCGGCTTCTGATGTATATGAAGCTGTTGTGAAAGATATTCCCATGTCGTCTCCACTTGGCTAGCCAAGCTCCGGCGTCCACAAGAACCCAAGAGGCAATTGCCGCGAGCGTACGGCGTACGGAGCGCCCACCGCAAGATTTGCCGCGAGCAGTATGCCGTCGAGAGCAGAGCACTGGGAACTGTGATACCCGTGCCAAGCTTGTTCTTGCCGTCCACCGCCACAAGGTTCTCGCCCTTGGGAAGAGGTACATGTGCGGATACTGCAGACAGAATGGATTCCATTCCGCACCTAGACAAGGCGAGTACTGGGTATACTCCTCCGTACAGAGCAAACTAGCCCAAAATTGACATGGGCCGCCAGAGTTGTTAAATGCGGCATGTTTAATGAGGGAGCCAGACAGCAGGAGACGAGCCACTCGCCGTTTCGCGTCACTGAAATTGAGCGGCGCCCGAGCTAGCGCAGCCTCCGGGAATAGCCTCGAGCATCAATCAGAGTGGCTCTGGTCGTGAAACCCCGTTTGGTCACTTACGCCCATAGTGCTTTGGGCCTGAAGCTTCTCTACCGCTCTTGGATCAGATGCACATCCACGGGCCGTGTCTTCGACTTGGTCAGCATCGAGGCTTCAATGGTGTCGTGGCTGAAACGAGAGACTGGTATGAAGACTGAACTCTCGTCGTCATCGTGCCCAGGTCTCGGCCTTGAACTGCCAGCATAAGCAGCACTCTCTGGGGCCCCGTGATCAACCGAGACAAGAACGGATAGGGCGACAGAAAGGCGATCAGATCCATCGGCAGGGAGACCTCCACGATCGACGACCATCCATCATCATCATCGCCAGGCGCGGCGACAGATACAAAGAAGCCAGCCCAACACCAAGTGATTCCGGGACGCGAGGAGGACAAAGGCCCTAACATGCATTAGTGTCCATGATGAGGCCATTTGCAAACATGGCGACTGCCACATGGCTCTCCGTGTCCGCATGGCAGCCATTACAGATACCGTCTGGGGTGAACGTGGAGAGCCGCGAAACGATGTCACTTCGAGCCGTGTGCGTGGGTTTTGGATGCGTGCACAGCATGCGGTCAAGGCGGCGATGACCTCTCGCTCTCCATCTGCCACGTCTTTGCTCATCCCGTCCTCCAATTCTATCACAACTCGCCCGCTGCTGTCAGTGTCAGATTTTTCATTTTTTCCATCAGATGGAGCACCGCAGCCCACGCGATGGAGTTGGAGCTACCTAGGATCCTATCACACCTGATGCTGCGACAGTTCGACGCAAGGCGGAGGGCAGCTGCAAAGCCAGGGAATGTGATAGGCGGCGGGGGTTCAGCGCTGAGCAGATAAAAAGAAAATATGCCCCAGAAGCACGGTTGGCAAGACATGGTTAGCTGGAAGCCGTTAGGTACGTGGAGCAAGGGAGCATGGATGATGTGGGAAGGGAGAAAAGCAAAGAAGCAAACGGCTCGCGGCATGAGATAAACTGGATGGAGCTGGAGGAAGGTGCCAGAGATTGATTGGGAAACCTCTCGAGATTCAGGGCACTTCTAGGGAAGGCAGCCGCTATATTTCCCAAAAGAGTCACTGGCAGAACGCCATCTGCCACCTCACTCTCCCCCGAAGCCCTGGGAAATGGCAAAGGCGCCTCGTACCCTGACCATGGATGTCCCGAAAATCCTCATCAGGGGAACGACAGGCCGCCATAATGCGCTGCAGGGCCAATTCTGCAGGCCATACGGGGCGCAACGGGCGGCCGGGGGAGCTTGAGCTCGGGGATGTGTTTGCATGGGAGACCTAGCAACTGGGTTTGAAGCGGCTCATCTTACAGTAATAGAATCAAACTGGCACAGTATTCGAGATAAATTTCAGTGCGATAAAGACTGAAAAGGCCTTAGAAAACAAGCCACACACTGTAATTAGCAGCCTTTACACACTGTCTCCTCAGCCGCATCCTCAACCAAGCTCTCAGTGAAGACAGCGGCGGCATTCGGCGCTAGATTTTAGCGACTGCCACACCGCCCGCGGCTGGTTTTGGCGCCGCTCCACCAATCTGCCAAAAAAGAAAGCACTTGCCAAATTCTTCCCTGACTAACGAAAGCAGCGACGGCCTTGGCAACTAAGCGAGGCAAACAAGAGAAAAAGCTCTTCTTCTTTAATATCACCTCGGCCTTCGCGAAGACGACGAGAAACACACCCCTGCGCCAGCCCTATTCTTCAGCTCGCAAGAGGGCGACCGTTGAAAAGTGGACAGGAGCAGCTTCTGATTGGGTCTTGTCGCCGTCCTATGTCCACTGCTTGGAGTTGTAAGTGTGTTGGACATATCACATCACCTCGGCTTCTGCCACGACTGGTCACTTCGACGTGTTTGCTTGTTTAGGCGTTCGAGTCAGCCTCCGCAACGGTTTTCTGGCAAGTCTAAACCAACTGTGTCGAATCTCGCCATTCTGGACGTCCTTCGAGACCACACGTGCAATTCGCAGACCAACCAGACATTCCTCAACTGAGATACCGACAAGCCTCTTCTCGACGTCAAAGCTCAACTGTCAGCCTGGCTGCTGGCGAATCCAGCTTCATCACCACTCAGTGGACGTCCGGACCCGTCATTGCGGCTGATCAGTCATTTAGAGACATTTGGCTTGGTCGCAACGATACCACCCAACATCAACCCGCGAAACGAGACAGGCAAGGTCGAAAGAATGCTGTCCCAGGACTTCATCTCAGCCATCTCTGGCCCTCCCCTCGCTGCAAACACAGCCATATCCAAGGATGTCGGCATCTATTCGCACTCCCTCACCCCATCTCACACCATCAAGGCGTCCTTCAAGAAGAGCTCCACTCCTGTCAACTGTCTGGCCGTCAGCCAGACTCACATCTTTGCGGCCCAGGACCAAAAGGCACATGTTCATGTCTATTCCCGCTTACGTGGCAACCAAGAAGCTCTTGTGCCCTTTCCAGAGAGGATCCGCAGTCTAGCTCTTGTTGGCCATGTGCTGATCTTGGGCTCCGCCGAAGGAAGGCTGTTTCTGTGGGAGGTCAGTCCCGTCCCAATCCCGTCTCCCCCAACTTTCCTCCCTTCCGCCGCCTCGTGTACGATATGCACAGACATGTTGCAACCCGTTCAATGTGAATACTGACAAGTGACACAGACGTGCACGGGCCGGCAAGTGTCGACGCCGCCCTGCCATGTTCAAGCCGTCTCCTGCTTAGCTGTGACGCCCTATCACATCCTGTCAGGATCCGAAGACTCCAACATTAACGTCTGGTCGTTGTCGCGCCTGCTTGAGCTCGATGTCCAAGCGGAGCATGAGCCTGACCTAACATTGTCCAACCACCGTGGTGCCATCACCAGTTTGGCTGTCGGTCCCAGCACCAACCCGGAAACTAGCATATGTGTGTCTGCCAGCAAGGATAAGACATGCATCATCTGGAACTATCAGACCGGTCAGCTTCTCCGGACGTTGCTCTTCCCCACGTTCCCCCTCTGCGCCCGTCTCGACCCAAGTGCCAGAGCGCTCTTCGTTTCTTCCGAGGATGGCGCCGTCTTTCTGATTGAGCTGTTTGGCGGCGAGAAGCCGGTGCTTGGTCCCCGCAGCACTGAGTTGCCGTCTATTGTCGTGCAGGTCAACGCCCCGCTGGCTGTCTCAGACCCAGATGCCGGCCAACCATCATGCCTTGCATTGACGTATGACGGCACTTCAATCCTCTCCGGACACACGAACGGCAAAATCTTGCGGTGGAGTCTCGCAGAGAATGCCCATCCGACAGAGGTTGCCAGCCTCAATGCTGCTGTGACCAACCTGTGTTTCGTCCCTCCCCTGTCGACGGAACAACCAACAAAGGCCCTGTCTATCGTCAAGCCAAATCAGAACCTCAAGCGATACACCTTTACAGCCCAGCTGGCCGCCGATCTGGGAGAGGAGACACGGCTCAATCAGATGCTCGTAACCAATGGGTTCCCATCTCGATCCCTTGAGACAGCAATCTCATCTGTGTCTGCGTCGTCAGAGGAGAAACAGGACGACGAGCTGACAAGGCAGAATGAGCAATTCTGGGCTATCATGAACACTTCCAAGATTCTCCAGGGTCCAGTCAGCTAGGGACTTGCCGTTAGTTCAGGTCCTCCTTGAGCGGTGTATCCTCGGATGTTCTATGTCGTGCCCAATACACGCTCAACTCTTATTGCAGCCCAAAAAGCCGTTTCGGGGTGATTCATGTCGCTTCCCGTTGACCTTCAGAGCCTCAGCAGGCCCAACCGTATCTCATGCAGCACATTGCATATGAGATCCGACATGTACGGTGCACGGCCTTGACCGTCCCTCCACCTTGGTCTTCCCCTGACATACGGCAACATGCCCAAGCGCACGGCAGGCTGCGTGATTCACGGGATGGGTTACGGCGTTGGTTCTCGACCGTTTTCGCATTATCAGAGACACCACGCGTGCATGAGGCAATGTCCTGCTTGAGGCCAGCCGTGCTTGTGGTTGCATCTCACCGGTTCGGAGTTACCTGCATCTCATCGCAAAGTTCGCGCAACAAAGCGTGACTGCAACCCAATCTTGATGCAAGGGACTTTAATCGCACATGGGAGCGGAGCCCCCAGAGCCTGGCGCAGTTGATGTGCCAGGGTCCCGACCGTTCTTGAGCTGTCATATGTAAGGGGTTCCGAACAAGTTGAGGGGTTCCCCGTGTAACCTTGGTCACAAGACTGACCACAGCAATGTCATCAATCCTGTCTGACACACGCGCATCACAACTTCTGAACGCCCTGGCCTTGTCCGAATTTGGGAGAAACTGCATCGGTCTGGTTGACCGTGTATGCAAAATCCCGATGCAGCCCGATGAACAATGAGGCCTTCCAGATGATCAGCAGCGACATAGTGGGAATACTTGGAATTTAGTCAACATATGTACCTCCGGAATTGGCTTCCCTTGCGTACAATTCCTTGCATCCGAAACGTGAGCGTCCATGAACCCGAGACAACATAAGCAAAAGCAATATGACCTGGAGTTCCCATGATTAGTTCGTGTGCATTGTGATCGGGTAAATTGTGGATGCTTGTGACGCCAGCTGAGGAACCCCCAACAGCAAGAGGGCATCATCATGGTTCGAGATAGGTGATAGACACACTTGTGGAAACCAGCATTTTAGTTCCTACGAGGCCGGCGAGAATGTAGAGGTAAGGCCTAAGTGCTTGACTTGTGACATAACCGAGGGCTTCATCCGATGGTTAACGATACAGTCTCAAGCCATAGCTCAGTGTGCTGGTAAGCAGTGTGATTTCCGCATCTCGTTTATCCCATTAGAGACAAGATGACGGATTTAGAGGTGATTTGTAATTTTATATAAAACTTTGGTCCTTGTCGGATATTGTTTGTGTAGGACGAAAAATCACCGAGGACTGTGCACCGCGTGCAAATGCTCCTTGGGGCGATGAGCATTTGACCCCATTGATCGTTTCCCTTCTACTATGTTACTTTTCAGCCTCCACTAGTCAAATATAATCGTACTTCATGGCAATCCCCGACAAGATAGATGATCCAGACAAGTGAAAGATTTGCCCACAACCTGCCGAGCTGAGTCTAGGGTATGCTTCATTACATAACCCCCGTCGCGACCATTGAAGCGATTGAGCATAGGAAGTTCACGTAATGTACCATAGCATGAGAGATGCCCGCAAGACGTGACCAAAACCCCGAGATTGATACTAGTCTAGCGAATGCCCGAGATCTTCACGGATGAGTTGCCGAACAGTCATACTTCTTATACGCACTGTAACTACCTGCCAATGTTGGTGTTCTAGGACAGTGTGAATAATTGATATGCGTCCGGAAAAGCCGGCCGGAGCGGCAAATTTCTCCGCCCCGACTAACACCGAACTCGCATCGCCAATTGTCTTGCATCATACCTTGCTCCAACGTTCCCGTCGCGAATCTCTTCCCCCCCCATTCCTACCCACAACTCTCCCCCAAAGAATGTCTGTCGTTGGTACTCTCAAGGGCGATATGCCGCAGCAAGTACGATCACTCGTAAGTCTCTTCGGCCCCCTACCCCCAGCTATGCACACCGCAAGAGTCGTTCCCCTCTGCGGAAAATTCCAAGCGTGCAGGGATCCCGATATATCGCCGTGTTCAGTCATAGATGGTTTAATGGGTTTTTCGGTGGCTAATGATGGAATGCGCTGCAGTACCGCCAATTATTACGGCAAGGCGAGCAATTCGCCGCGTACAACTTCCGCGAGTATGCGAAGCGACGGACGAGGGATGCGTTCCGAGAGCATCAGGCCGAGCAAGACCCGCGAAAGGTACAGGAGCTGGTTCAAAAGGGTTTGAAGGAGCTTCAGGGCATGAAGGTGCGTGATGAAGATTTGCCATTTGGTTGGGCTGGGAACTGACGGCAGAGCAGCGGCAAACAGTCATCAGCCAGTTCTACCAGCTGGATCGGTTAGTCGTCGAGGGGGGCATCTCGGTAAGTGTTGAGCCTCTAGTCTAGGCTATTGGAATATTGACACCTCGGTTAGGGCAAGCAAACGGGTCATCATGGAGAGATTGTGAGGCAGAAGGAGCAGGGGTATGTCGAAACTCCAAGCCTGAGATCGAAATTCTCTCGGCTAGTGCTGACAACTTCGAATAGTTACGACTAACCTGACCGAATGGCAACGACTACTTCGACCCGACTAGAATAAAAAACAGACAAAACTAGTGTACAGTAGGATCTGGGGGCTGGCTATGTATATGTATCGGATACCACACACTGGGGTTTGGGGGGCGTCAGCGGACCGGAGGGCTGCGCCGAGGCGGAGGAGAAGGAGCATCACGGTTGGGATATTAGACGGCGAATCTCAATTCTTATACTGGTTCGGCTTCTCTACTATTCTTGCAAAAGCCATTCCTCCTGTGGCTTTTGCTGGGATGGATCCGTCTGCTGGAGCTTGGAGGACATCCCTGCGATACACAGCTTCTGTCATCTCCAAGAGGTGACAATAACAGCAACGGCAGACTTGAAAATTAGATTATCCATTCCACTCCATACTATAAGCCTTCAAATCAGTGACTATCTACATATGGCGACTTTTGGAATATTTGCATCTTGAGATCATTGACCAACCTTCTCGTATTACGTCAGCCACAAACTGCCGTTTTTAATTGGCCGACTGGCAGCAACTACTGACAAGTAGGCATCGCGGCTCGCGACAAAGCTTAGCCTGGCTCAGCCTCGCACAATTAAAGCCTCCAGGGCGACATCTATTTTGACAGTGCCTCCCCTACCAATCACGAAAAAGGGCTCATACTTGCTTTCGCTTATCTTTATTCTCGAGCCACTGCGCTCAAATATCCCTCGCGATGGCTCCCGGAGTAAGTTGCTCCCTCATGATGGCTCGCGCGAGCCTCGACTGACGTGACCAGACGCGACGCGCCAATCGTTCCGGCTACGCTGAGCATGACGACTTCGAAGGTACGACGGCGCCAATCGCCAACAACGATATATACTGATTCTTTCAAGGTCTTCCCGTGCGACAATGGCGTCACGAGTGGGCGAATGTTGCGCCGCCGCAGCAACAAGAACAGCCCCAACAGAATGACATCTGGTCGATCGAGCTTCTCCACGGCATGCCCAAGGATTCAAACCTGCTCCCGCCGCATAGTCAGGAACTACTTGCAGCCGCGCGATCCGGAAGGCTATACAAGCGTCCCGCTCCGGCGGAGGAGGAAGAGGCAGATGCTGATGCGGTCCCTGAGAAGCCCGAGAAGAAAGAGGACGACACAAGCGTTAAGGGCTTCAGCATCAAGGTCTGGAAGCAGATGCCTCGTAATGTTGAGGCACCTGCTGTCTCCCATCTGGCAAAGCGACGCAAGAATACCGTGACGATTGCCAGTCGGACTGTGGAGGAGAGGGTTCAGGGACCGACCGTGACGAGGGCGACTGTCAGAAGGATCGATGCCGCTGGGAATCCCTACACGGAAGAGATTACATTGTCGGATGGCCAGCAGGTCCAGGGCGAGATCATCTCGACCAGGATCGAAGCCGCGCCGGCTCCTGGTGGAGAGCTCGCGGCCGCGGCGCCTGTGCCACCCAGGCGAAGGCCCCCGCCACCGAAGAGAAAGGCCAAAGCTGGCCCTGGAAGAGGCAAGAAGAAGATCAAGAACCCTCTCCCCGAGGCCGGCGCACCAGCACCTGCAGCAGCGCCTACTGGAGATGCAAATGCTGCCGCACTGGCTCCGCCTGTCAAGCCTGAGAACGCGGCTGAAGCTGTAAGATCCCATATCTGGGGGCACTTTTCTTTATTGCTGACTTTGCTTAGGCCATCAAAAACGAACGCGAGGATTCGGCTAATCAAGATAGCCCAATGCCTGACGCTGATGATGACGACGATGACGATGAGGAAGGCGATGATGGCGATGAAGGTGAAGAGGGCGATGAAGGCGAAGGAACTCCAGCCACAGAAAGCCAAGCGAATGTCGACACCACCAAACCCCAGGATCATGAGATGTCGGATGCGGCTACTGCAGCTGCTCCTGCCCCTGCCGCTGCTCCTGGACCTGTACCGCCTCCAGCTCCGGTTCCAGCCCCAGCGCCGCTGCCGGCTTCACTGATAACCGATCAGCCTGATGTCGAGATGAAGGACGATGCCCCAGCACCACCCGCACAGCCAAGCCCTCTCAACCTAGCACCACCTCCACTCAACTTGACGCCTGGAGCATCGGGACTTGGGGGCAGTCCTTTGAAGAATGTCATAATGCCTTCACCTACTGTAGAGTTAAGCGAGGAGAAGCTATTGAAACAGGCAATCGACGTTCCATTCGAGGCAGGCAAGGGACCAGAGCCTTCTGTAGAGGAGGGATTGCTGAAACAAGCAATCGATGCTCCTTTCCAGGCGGATAGGGAACCAGAGCCAACAATGGAGGAGAAACTACTGAAAGCAGCAATAGACGCTCCCTTCGAGGCGGGCGGCAAAGTGCCGGAGGTTCCACCGGCAACTGAGGTTGCAGAGGTCGCTGATTCAACTGTCGCCGAACCTCCATCGACAGTCGTTGGGGAGGCTCCTGCAGTCGCAATTGAACGCGATGTACCCATGATGGAGCCGGTCGCAAGTGAGGCATTGCTCCCTCCTCCGCCTGAGCAAGTCGGCAATATTGCCACCACGCCTACTGGTAGTGCTGGCGAGCCAAGTACCTCGGCTCCTGGAAGTGATGTCAAACCGGCTATGGAGATTCAGCCCGGCGAAGAGGCCGTCCCTGAGAGGCCGCCTTTCGAACAAATGGATACTGGCTTGACCGAGGACACGATTAAGCCTGATGACTCGGCTTCTATCACTGCTCCGGCCTCTGATATTCTAGATGTGCCGGTAGTCGCTCCTCCACCTATCGAAGAGCCTCCGCCAGAGCCACCGGCTGAGACAACTATCCAGGAGACGCCCATTGAGGAGACCAAGCCAGCATCGCCTCCCCAGCCTGAGATTAAGGAGGAGGCTCCAGCTTCAGCGGAAGAGCCTGATCTACTTGGTGGATTGATGGGTGAGCTTGACCGCCAGTACGAACAGAAGAAGAGCGAACTACCAGCTTTGGCGCCAGAGTCTATTGATGAAGCCATCACCGAGCCACCTGCCCAACCTGTCCCTGAGACGGCCCCTGAATCCGCGCCTGAGCTACCTCCCGAGCCGGCTTTGATACCGTCTGGACCTCCAGAAGGGCCTGCAGAAGAACCACATGTTCCTGCGCAAGAGCCGGCTGTACCTGAGGAAACGAAGCCGGATGAGCTTCCAGCAGCCGTAGCTCCCGCAGCTGAAGCTCCTACAGAGGAGGCACCGGTGCCGGAGGTATCTGCAACAGAAGCATCTACAACAGAGGCACTCGCTACAGAGGCTCCCGCAGTCCCAGAGCCTTCTGCAGAGCAGAACGAGCAGGCGTCAGGTGAGGTCTAGATGACTACCTTCTTAGAGTTGTCAGAGATGGAATTTTTCACCTCCGAATGTGAAACAAACTAGAAAACATTAGTTTAGAGCTAGCGGGGGTGCTGTTCGTGGTGCTATTCTAGGTTGTATGGGATGAACGGGACTGGAGTTACAACACTATCGCCATGGGAGCTGGTAATGGGCGTCTCTATGAATTCACGGATTACAGTGTCGAATAGGGCATTGCTAAATACATTATGTTTCTTGCACCAACTAAATCATGTGTGCAGTATCATTGATCCCTGGTTCGAGTCGTTAGGACTTGGCCCATTTCTGTATCTCTCAATGGGGTACTGCTGCCACGACTTGTGACTGGAGTCAGATCTCTCCTTTTTACCTTGATCTCAGGCAATGCATAGCGCCCATGCATGCGAAACCCTCTGGCATGAGCATTGCTCAACCCCAACAGGGCAGCGCTCAGAATCAACAGTCCAACAAGCACGATGGCACCAGCCTGCGTCATGTTCCCTCCCAACGCGGCAGAAAGATACACCATTAGCTTGGCCGCCGCCTCCAGGTATCCGTCGATCCGCGACTGGGTTCTCAACCAGGCATGTGTGACGAGGGCCTGGAGGTCATTGTCCAGGCCGCGGAGGCGCACGGTGTGACCACCGCCAAGGTCGACGACATACTCTGTGATGCGGTGGTCATCGTGGCTGTGAGTCGGTGGTTGCGTGCGGTTCTTGATGGCCCAGATGTTGAGGATGCGAGAGAGGATGAGTGTGAGGAGGATACCAAGACCCCACCAATCCTCGAACAGAATCATGAAGGTCAAGGACGAGACGGTGAGGAGGGGACTGACGAGGTAAAGGAGATGGCTGAGCCAGTCAACGTCTGGGAGGGACCGCCAGTCATCATGGTCGTCGTCGTCATTGTCATCGTCCTGAGTTACCTTCCTCCGCCTCTTGAGCAGCTTTCTGAGCGTCTTTACCACCTTTGAAGGCGTCTCCAATCCGACATCCAACGTTACGGGTCCCTCTGTGCCATCTCTACAAAGACCCATGAGATAGCTCGCGGTGACAGTATTCTTGACTGCGTATCGTACTCCGTTAAGCGCTTCGATGGGTAGCGCGACCAAGTTGAGAGGAGCTTCACGTTCGATATCGTCGCATGCTTGTTGGTAATGCAGACCAGGGGCGAGGACGAGGGCGTCCACCCACGAGGCGCCGCCGACTAGGGCCGTGCGGCGGGAGATGGTGCGAAGGTCGGCGAGGGCGAGGAGGCCACTGGCGGAGAGGGTGAGGCCGGGGATTGGGGTTGTAGTCCAAGAGGGGATGAGGGATCGGGTCTGTTTGGTGTAAGTGGGAGTTGAGTTTAGTGGTTGGTCAGGCTTGCCTCCATAGCATACACAAAAGGTAATGACTGTATAACTCTGAGAGTTGAAGGGAAGTTTTTATGGACATGCCACCCCGACGGCCTTATAAAACGACTGTCTCCCAGCTTCGAGCTGCCGGGACACACAGTCTCATTCTTTCTCCACCTCGCAGCGAATCACATGTGCCACATCGTTGAAGGTAGCAAAGCGCAAGCCCAAGATCTCAGTGTGAAAACCTTGTTTCATCATGGACCTTGTTGCGTGTTCGTGGTAATAAAGTGGGTGTTCTTGAGAGACATGAGGTTATGCCTAGCGGCACGGGATCGATCTAATACCCGCGTGGAGGCGTCGCATGACACGATGTCGTGTGCAAAAGGTCCCGGTTGAGGTCGCGATATCATTGGACGATCTTTTAAATAATTTTTTTTATTATAGATATTATAATAAACGATCCATAGAAGTTTCTTCTGTATTACCGAGATATTTGGCTCGTTATCTGTTGCCCCATCTTCAATTACTGTGAAGAGTTGCACCCACGGTCATAAGGTGAGGCATTATCACAAAACAATATAGTTGCCAGTACTAAGAGAAGAATTAATATTCCAATATACCTTCAAGATCAAAATAAGAAAACACAATCTTGATCCTCCAGTGCCTCGGTCATGTTAGCCCTAAGGAGTGCGCGAACGCCAGCCCTTCAAAGCCGGCTACCCTAAATCCCAACGCTTGATGACTCAGCACCAAACGTAACAGGTTGCCGTCATGATGCATCAAGCCAGCTCTTGAAGCTCCCAAGCGTGAAGCCGCACAACGCCTTCGACAGTACCACCATGCGGCTCTCACTCCAACCATTGCTCCTCCTGGGGCTCTCGTCGTTCGGCGCCGCCGTCTTCCAGGACGAGGTCGGCGAGATCGATTTCCACCACGCGCTCGTCGGCGTCCCCCAAGTCGAAACCACCTTCTTCCACCGGCCGCGAAAGACAGACAAGGCCAGCCTGCTCTACACTCTCAGCGACGTCGGCGTCATCGGCGCCGTGAACCCTAGCAACGGCGCGCTCGTATGGCGCCAGCAGATTGCCGATGATATCACCAATGGCGGCGGTTTCTTGCGTGCCGCCGAGGGCGAGCACTGGGTCGCTGCGGCGTATGGTGCGCGTGTGCAGGCCTGGGATGCGCTGACGGGCCGCAACGTCTGGCATACCGAGTTCAAGGGCGAGGTCAAAGACCTGGAGATTCTGCAGCTGACTGAGAGCTCGAGGAAGGACATCTTGGTCCTGTTCGAGGAGGATGGCACGACGGTTCTGCGACGGATACATGGGACTCTGGGCCAGGTTGTTTGGGAGTTCCGCGAGGTCGCCAAAAACATCCCGCTGCAGGTCTCAACCGACATCTCCAAGATCTTCATCGTCAGCCTCCATGGGTCTCCCTCCTCCTATAGCCTCAAGGTCACCGCCCTAGATACTGTCTCGGGAGCGCGCCTGGACGACTTGTCGATCGGAACAAAGGGCGATGTCCACGGACCCAAGGACGTCATGTTTGTTGGCGGCAACTCGGCGGCGCCTATTCTGGCGTGGGTTGATGGCAGTCTGTCTAAGCTCAAGGTCAATATTTTGGGCAGCAAGACGACCCAGGAGCTGAAACTGCCCGCTGATGCCGTCTCTGTCGATATCCATGCGCCGCACCTTGTTCAATCGCAGCCGCATTTCCTGGTTCACACCCGAACAAAGACTGGAAACAAGGCCGAGGTTTACCACACCGACTTGAAGAGCAACCAGGTCTCCAAGGCCTACGAGCTGCCTCACCTTTCCGGCCTGGGCGCCATCTCTACAAGCTCTGACGGAGGCAATGTCTACTTTGCTCGAATCACCGAGGACGAGACCCTGATTGTGTCGTCCGCATCGCATGCCGTCCTTGCCCGTTGGCCTAACAAACCCGCTGGCGATATCGAGGCCGTTCACGCCGTCGCCGAGGTTCTCAAGAAGCCCGGCGGCGAAGGTTTTGCTATTAGAGCAGCTGCTGTTACCAAGTCAGAAGACTGGGTTCTGGTACGCAACGGCGAGATTGATTGGAAGCGCCCCGAAGGTCTTACTGCTGCTGTTGCTGCTGTGTGGGCCGATATCCCTGGGGGCGAAAACCTTGCAAAGGTACTTGAGGAGGAGGCTCACACCAACCCTCTTCAAGCCTACATTCACCGAGTCACACGTCATATCGACGATCTTCAATACCTTCCCGATTATCTGGCCTCCCTCCCTGAGCGCTTTATTACTGGTGTTTTCGGGGGCGAACCCGTGAGCAAGAAGGAGGGTCTTCACCGAGATAGCTTTGGCTTCAATAAGCTTATTGTGCTCGCGACCCGACGCGGCCGCGTGTACGGTCTCAGCACTGAGCACAATGGCCAGGTTGTCTGGTCCAAGTCTGTTCTTCCCCAGCTCCCTGGTGAGACTCTGGAAGTCAAGGGTATCTACGCCAAGGATGAGGGGATTGTCACTCTGCGGGGCGCAAAGGGCGAATACGTTGCTATCAAGAGCGACACTGGAGACGTCATCGAGGTGATGCCTCCTGGGTCACTCCCTCCTGTGTCCAGCACTGTCGTTGTCGACAGCCCGGCCGGCAAGTGGCTGCTTCCCGTTGGTGTTAATGGCGAGCCCGGACGTATTCCCGCTGGCTGGACACCTGATCAGACTATCGTCGTCCGAGGCGAGGGAGACGTCATCAAGGGTCTCAGATTTGTTGAAGAGAATAACAAAGTGAACGAGGAAGAGGTCTGGCAGCTGCAGCTCTTCCCTGGCCAGACGATTGTTGATATCGCCAAGCCAGCTTCCCATGACCCTGTGGCCTCGATTGGCCGCGTTCTGGCCGATCGCCGCGTCAGCTACAAGTACCTGAACCCCAATACGATGGTGGTCGCTGCCGCCAACAAGGCTGAGTCGTCTCTGTCGGTTCAGCTCGTCGACACCATCTCGGGCCAGGTCCTGGCCTCCCAGTCTTATGCCGGTGTGGACTCTACTAAGCCGATCTCCTGCACCATGGCAGAGAACTGGTATGCATGCACCTTTTTCGGGCAGTACACTCTCGGCGACGGCACCAACAGATCCATCAAGGGATATCAGATCGTAGTGACAGATCTCTACGAGTCGTCCTCGCCCAATGACCGTGGTCCTCTCGGCGACGCTGTCAACTTCTCGTCGCTCAAGCCTGTCGACACGCCGACTGGGCCTCCTCTGCCGTGGGTTGAGGAGCAAGCCTATGTCCTCTCTCAACCCCTTGACACTCTGTCTGTGACCCAGACGCGACAGGGCATCTCCAATCGTCACGTCCTGGCTTACCTCCCCGAGGCCCACTCCATCGTCGGTCTGTCCCGTCAGATTCTTGACCCCCGACGGCCCGTTGGGCGTGACTCCACAGCAGCGGAGAAGGAAGCTGAAGGCCTCATCAAGTACACACCGGGTATTGAGATTGATCCCCGATCAGTGGTCTCCCACCAGCGAAATGTGCTTGGCGTCAAGGGCATTGTAGCATCGCCAGCCATCGTGGAGAGCACCAGCCTGGTTTTGGCTTACGGCGTGGATGTATTCGGGACACGCGTGGCGCCGAGCGGTGTTTTTGATATCCTTGGAAACGGCTTCAACAAGGTGACACTTGTGTCGACCGTGGTGGCATTGCTGGGCGGCGTCTTGTTCTTGTCGCCAATGGTAAGCTCTCGTGCCGGGATTAACCTCCCGTGATATCCGCCTTGGACGGCTTTGCTAACTGGAATCTGCAGGTACGGAGGAAGCAGATCAACCGGAGATGGGAGGGAATGTAGACGAGGGGGGAAAAAAAGAGAGAGGGGCATATGTCATATCCGGAGGTAATCATTAGACCCGGGCCAATGTGGAACCAATCAGGGTAGCAGGTTGGCCTATGATCTGTAAATGGAAACGAAGTCTTTTTTTGCTTTTGAACTGACCGAAGTCTACTGGATGGTTACCTGTGATATTGCCTGGTTTGGCCTTGGGGTTGGCGGTGACTGGGTGTCAGTCAGCCTCAGAATGCGACAGATGGTGATCTCGAACGGGGACTGGACGTCGGGAGGCCCTGGAAGGTTCTCCCGTGAGCAGCCACGTCCTCAGAGGCGCGCCTCCTGTCTCGGCCAGAACGGACCGGTAGACGGTGGTCTCGGCATCCGCCGGAGGGCGGAGCAGGGTCCGGCTTGGCGCCACGGCGTTGCGGGGGCTGGGGGGCTGAGCGGAGAGAGGGACGCGGCAGAAGCTGTGGGTTTCAAGGCAGGAAGTGCGGGTTGAGAGTGGCTTGTTTATTGCCCGAGAGTGTGCAAGTGACTGATTCTCAATCTGGCTGGTGTCACAGAACTGGAAGTTCCATGGTGGGGGGGAGGCTCATCTGCCTTGCTTCGTGTTTCTCTTCAGAGGCGGATGCATACATACTGAACCTCCGTACATGATCGGACAGTGAGGAGAGAGCTGACAGCTGAGGAGAAAAACAAGTCCATACGGTCTCGGCATACACGGGCTTCGATGCATCGATCAGACGAGAGCAAGATTGCTTCGGCGCTGTCAGCAGGGGGGGGTCTGTATTCT
Organism: Fusarium setosum; assembly: GCA_013623625.1. Taxonomy (NCBI): domain Eukaryota; kingdom Fungi; phylum Ascomycota; class Sordariomycetes; order Hypocreales; family Nectriaceae; genus Fusarium; species Fusarium setosum. The sequence continues at coordinate 18,214 of JABFFE010001002.1, read as the reverse complement.
ACACCCCCCTCCTATATCCGCTTAGCTGATGACTTGGTTATAGGGGTGGGAAAGAGGATAATATGATGCCATCATGCAGACGTCTACTCCAGTCGGCGACGACCCGGATAGGCGACGAGGCCGTATTTTCGGTTTTCACTTTTTCAGCTCGTGTCTTGAAGAGGGGGAATTTTGGGGGGGCATTCAAGCGAGGGCATCACGAGACTGGGCGAGCAAAGTAAGTACCTGACCTTGGGATGGTACCTAGCCGAAGCTTGGAAGAGGGAAACGATTCTAATCGGACCTGCAAAGTAGGTAGCTCAGAGTTTCAGAGTCGGCCCACTAGAAATACAGTAATATCTTTATATTCCCCAGCTTCCAATGCTGTTGCATAGAAACGGCCGAGAAATAAAAAAGCCCGTCAGCTCACGCCCATAATTCCCCCGACTTTTCAAGAGAGAGTCAAGGCTGAGATTTTACAGTACTTTTACCCCAGTCTCCGGGAGGTCGGACCCTCGCTCTACCTTGGTGCAACACGAGGAGGCTTGCAGCGCCCGATGGCCAAGGACGAATAAGCGGCCTTGCAAATTGCGGGTGATGGAGGGTGTGGTCATGTTTTATTGCGGGGTACAGTATTGTACTGTTGTAGCCTATTTGTTAATTGAGAAAAAAGAGGCGGCACTTTGAATTGAGGGTGTGGTGAGTTGAAATGGTTATTTTTAGGTATAATTGTTTAAAAAACCTTGTAAGGGCGCTGGATACTCACCTTTTGAGGAAATAAGAAGTAAGAAAAAAAAAAGGGATTTTTGTTTAGTTGCCTGATTGTGATTACTGTTACACGACCTGTTTATTCCCGCCCAGTTGATGTTGCGTAAGGTTGCGTAAGACGTCCGATTATGCTGCATCACTCGCATACAGACGGGTCATCGGCATGGCATTACACTTATTGTCCGAAGAAAGAAAGAACGTGTAGAAGGCTGTTCATGTCGTATCTTGTTCATAGGGCTGGGGGGGAAATAAACGAAGGAGGGCTTGGGTCCCGTGCCGTCTAGGTGGCGTGCCTGGTGTTCGTTCTGGACGGCCTAGCTCTGAGCTTTTTTAACTTTCCCTCCCCCTGTCGTAACGTTGCCATTGAAGTGCAAGTATTGGATGGGCGGCTTGGTATGGATGCGGAAGAAACAGGGTTAGCTATTTTGGAACTTTGCTGTTTGCGTACCTATGCAGAGCTGGCAGATACACAGCCATCATATCACGATCAGGATATTCTACAGTACCCAAACATCGTAGGCAGAAAATTCAGGTAAAAAAAAAAAAACATCGTATCAGATCTCTCAGCCCAGCAATCACGCCTCTTCTCCGCACCCGTACGCAAGTGTCCTCGGCCCATCGCGGAAGGGGAGGGGGCGTGGCTTACATGCCACTCGGCATTGGAGCTGGAATGTCCTGACGGGAAGAGAGAAAATACATGCTGCATTGGGAAAGCTACAGCCGACTCCCGATGGGGGCCTTGAGAGGATAGCCCGCTTCACACCATCTCGAGAGGTGAGGGCCTGGTCAGCTCGTGTTGTAAGTCATGTCTAACGACCAAAGATCAGACCTCTCCGGGTAGCCTACCTTGCCTACGATGCAGCCGTCGTAAGAATAGAAACAAGGATCATATCAGCTCAAACTACAAGATCTGAATCGTGTATAAATACCTGGCCACTTCCCCTCAAGCCATCTCCATTCCTTCTCATCCTCACCAGCAAACTCTCACTCACAACAACAACAACTATAAAAACCTCACTCGCTTCACAGCACTTTCAACCAAAACCATCAACATGAAGGTCACCGCCGTCTTCGTCGCCGCTCTCGCCACCCTCGGCGCTGCTGCCCCCAAGTGCACTCCCGGTACCTACCGCTGCGCCCCCGGCGCCGGAGGCTGGCAGGTTTGCGACGTCACCAAGACCTGGGTGGTGAGTACCTACACAGCCTTCACTTACCTTTTCTTTGAACGTGGAATAACTGACACACTCGCATAGACCGGTGGAGTCTGCCCCCCCAAGACCAGCTGTGTCTTCAACAACCAGAACGACAGCCCCTACTGTGTCCCCCCCGGATTCAAGTTCCCCCAGAACTAAGCATCCTCTTCTCTATTCCCGCGACAGGATAGCCATGGGAGCTGCAGTCTCCTGAGAAACTCTACTTGTCTTGGATCGCTCTGATGATGGAATCTTCCGGGTTGGGCTTCAGTATCACTTTTTATCATGTTCGCATGAGTTACAATCCTTGCTGTTGAAATCTAGAAATATTGGTATATACACAGACATATAAGCCTTGGGGGATCAAGGTTATTAGATAGGTAGCATAGCGTCCGCAATCTACCACTGTACCCCTTGACTTGGTCGTTCATTGGCAGTGGAGTGTGAATGCGGCATGGTCTACACCCTTCCATCAACACTCACGGCTACAGCATCGGATATTGGGATGAGGGCTCCAATATCAGGACAGAAATAATGAGGAATCAAAGGTAAATGTCCTAGTTCAAGTCATATATATGATTCAAGCATCCTCTGTTCATGCTACCGCATTCTCTGTGACTATCCAAAACGCCTGGGACCCAAGGTCCGAAATCCATGTCTAACCATAACCATCTAACAGTCACCCTTCCAGTTCTCACTGATCCACTTGGACATGTGGTACGTGAATGTTCCCTCAATGTACTGTTCGACATCGGCGTCGCTGTATGAGGCGCCCGCGAACTTCAGAGCTGGGATGATCCATGGTTGGACAAAGTCTAGGAAAACAAAGTCCACAGTCTCGGGCTCGCCATCCTTAGGGAATCCGATCTCGCCCTGGACACAGTTGGGCTGGTTGTAGAACTTGACAGGTTCATGGACCGTGTCATCGCCATCAGCACCAATGTCATCCTCGGTGGTGTAGCCGGCAGTAAGATCAGGCTTGTCGTTGGTGCTTCGGAGCTCCAGGCGTCTCTCCTCCTCTTCCTCCTCATTCTTCTCAGCCTGAGCGACAGCAGCTGGGGCGGGAAACATTTGCTGGGGAATGGCCAGGAATTTGGGGTCAACCCCCTGATCAGCAAGGATCTTTTCGGCGCTGTTGAGTATGTGAATGACTTTTGAGGCGGCCTTGTACGGCACATCTGGGATGTATCGGAAACCGCTGGTAAAGGGGCTCACGGCGTAGGTGCTGTCACGGGTGAAGGCACCCTTGAATATGTCGAATCGGATACCGCCCGTGTTGGTGATGACCAGTCTTGGCTTGTCCTTGCGATTTTTGCGCGTGACAATGCTTGGGAAAACCTCGTCGGTGATCCAAGAGAAGATGCTGTCCTTACTGGGGTATTTGGCCCGGCTCATCCACAAAGTCTTGGGTGCGCAGCCAAACTTGTAGTCCAGGTCAAGTGCTTTACGAGCACGAGCAATCATCTTGCTGACTTTCTGGCCCTCCTTTGTCGGGAATGTGGAATCATTCAGACCAGTGTGGTAATGGAGCCCGTAGAGATTGTTATCGATGTACCGACGAGTAAAGGTGGGGGAGGAAGTCGTCTCGATCTCCTTGGTGCTGCCCTTCTTGATGCCGTCGATTGACATCCATCCAATTGTCTCGAGATATCGGCCGCTGGCAATGGCAAAGGCACCGGAGTCGTACTTGACAGCATCACGAACATGAGCGTGGCCACCAAAGATAGCAATGGGAGTATCCCAGTTTTGCTTTCGAATGGCGGTATAGATGGTCTTGTGCTCCTCCATGCGCAGACCGATATGGCCGATGACAACAAAGAGGTCGGGCTTCTCACGGATGGCTTCCTGGAACCAGTCCTCCTTGATCGCCTCCTCCACAGGCTGGACAACGGTATTATTGGCATTTCCGGTAAAGTCGAAGAGGAAGCCAAAAGCCACGATCTCGAGACCTTGGTTCTTGGTTTTGAACTTTCGGTATCGCGGAGCTTGGGGGACTTGATCGCCAGTCGCAAAGTCAATGTAGTCGAGATTGGAGGCAAGGTAGTTGTCCTTGAAGTTGGGGACGGTGGTATTGTGCTCTTTATCGGCAGAGTAAGCCTTGTAGAGCTCGTGGTTGCCGGTGCATAGGATGTCGACGTCGGCTTCGGCGTAGATATCGTATTGGAAGAGACCCTTGGGCTTGGAGGCGTCGTAGAGGCCGTTGCCCTCGATTCGGTCGCCGGTGTCGATGACTAGCAGATCGGTGCCTTGATCATCGGCTTGCTTGCGCATGTGCTGCGTGAAGGAGATGTAATCTCCCCAGTCGGCCGAGTACTGGGGTCTAGGGAGGTTAGCGGATGGTTCCAGTAGGCGCAAGCATAAAATTGAAGGTCACATACTCTTGAAGATGACCGCCAAGCCAGCCATGGGTATCAGTTGTGTGAATGAAATTGATCTGACCCCAGGTGAGGTCCCTCATGGGACCTGGAACAGGCTTGACAGCTCCCGGCTGAGCGGCATGGACAACAGCTGCGAGCGCTGAGCCAGCAGCGAAAGCTCTACTTCGCAAGATCATGCTAAGAACCAATGGTGCCGAATCTATTAATAATATATAAATAATATAAAAAGAGTCTGAAGATGTACGATCCGACCGGAGGATGACTCTGGCTCGTTTCGTCGAATATGAAGATGGAAGAGTGAAGCGGTAGCTCGGCTTGACTCGAGGAGCACTGATAAGGCACAAAGAGCCAAGAATGACGTGTGAGAGGACCCTGAGGGCCAGGAGGAGCAGGGACGCGTTATGATTGGCTATGTGCCTTGGTTAGACTGGTTAGGTAATCATGACTGACGAATAGGATCATCCGTGTACCTCCCCAGCGTTGGTCATGAGTGGCTTTCAGCGGGTGCATAGCGCGCATCAGCGGGTCCAATACCTGAAGCACGGGACGCGCACGCTGGACGCCATGAGCTCCTGGGGAATTTAGAACAAGCCTAGCTGATTTTCTAGAGCGTCATGAGACATGTGGTTGGAGCTGTTAAGAGAATGCACTATGATGAGACATTGGTGAGGAGGTTAAGACTGGTAGCCTTGGTATTTGAAGTGACGGAAGATTGAGAAGAGAGCCTGGAATATTCTCTCGACAAGTGGACTGTCGCAGGTTCCTTTCCATGTTATGAGAATCGGAAGCTCTGACGCATCTGAGGTATGACAGGCTTGAAGAAACTCGTACTTGCCAGCGGTTTCCGGCCGGAATACCCGGCTTTTGCAAGAATCAGGGGAATAGCATGCGGTCAACGATGACGTCTGAGGGTACACTGTTGCCTGACGAAGCGACATGAAAGCCATGGATTATCTGACAAGTTCTTCGGTTACCAGAGGAGGGCCGGAAGATGGACGGCTCGAGGGAACAAACGAGATGGTTGACTTCACTTCGTGCTATGTCATTGGATGTCAACTGTGAAACATCCATCAGAGCAACGGACAACAACTCTTGCCGGAAAGCCATACCGAGGCGTACGACATGTTGATTAACAACTCGAACTCGCGCGCACTTATTTTACCCAATCCGTCCCTGTCGTATCTCGCACCAACCCCTCATAGGACAGCCCTATCGCCATTCCCATCATCTGGCAATCTCCCTTGGTGTCCGTCATTCGTAACAGCCGCTAACCCCATTTGGGTATGATAGTGCGAAAACAACGAGCCCCTCGCTCCTCCATATTTCCACACAGGCCTCTGATAGGCTTGGTCGCCGTTCAAGTGGGGCGTGAGCCGTCGGTACGAAATACGAGATGCGGCGGAGGGTCCACCCGGGGCCGCTATGCCTCCCGACCGCCGGGTTGTTGTTTGCGGCTCAGAGGCCGGGCATTTTTAGGATTTGGGGTATTTGACTTATAAAGACCTGATGCTGTCTCGTGTCCTTTGTTTCTTGATCCTGGCTTTTGGATGTGCATTTTTGGCATTTTATCCGCCCTTACCGGAGAGACTTTCCCGCTCTTTTGACGAGTAATAGTCGAGATTGAAGTCGGGTGTAAGCAAATCGGGTCTCGGAGCATCTTTGTGTCCCAACTCCGCCTCGTCGCGACAACAATCAAGTGATTCTCCTCAAGCCCAAGTTGGGGTTTTACGAACCCATCTTTCTTCACGAGACCGATCACAGGAATAGCGACATGCCAATCATTGCTGTACCGAAATCTCTACCCCCAACAAAGCCTGGTAAGATACTCCCCTGGACTGCCGAAGCGCACCAAGAAGGGGTTGGATGAAAGGCTCTCCGGATCAGCTGCTGACAACTTGTAGGAACCACTAGTGTGACAACTACCGCTTCCAAATCGCTTACCGTTACATCCGAACAAGACTGCTATGAGCTCTTCCTTCGCGAAGTCTCTGCCCTGCCTGAACGTGAGCCAGTCACAAGTACCACGACGTCTCCCACGGAAAAACGGGTGACCGTTATGCCTCGTATGTTTCTGTCATGTCCTTTGTGTGCTTGAAGCATAATATATCCATTGGTAACGAGGAAGGTTAACGCAACCTAGGGAGGGATACCTCGCAGACAGACAGCACAACGCAGAACAACGTCTGGATAGCACGTACGGTGCGGACGGCCATGTCGAGCATCCTCTCTGGATCGTGAACCTTTGCGTTGGGAACATTGAAGGCGACCTGGAGCCCAAAAAATTCGACGACTCGAGTCATCGCGCCGTGAGACTGGTTCGGCCTCCTGAAGATAGGCGTCCTATGAGGAATACCGCCGACCGAGAACCACGAGCATCACTCGAAGACACCTGGCGAACGGACATCTCGCCGAGAAATGCGACAGCATTCGGTGACATCGAAGCCCGCAGAGAGGAAAGTCGAGACACGTGATACGATATCACGCCTTGCACCTTTATCGCAAGCTGGCAATGACCCGAGGTATTGTTGGGTTTTTGCCAACCAAGGCCAGACCGGAATTGGTGGAGGTTGTCGTCCTGGTCTAAGACGTGTGTTGCCCACAAGCCACAACGAGAGGCCGATTCAAATGGGCTCGGGCCCTCTTGTATCTGCTAGAGAATTAGCGCGGCTGTGGAAGATGGAAGTGGAAAGGATTGAAGTTCCACGGCATGGCTCTGGACGTCCTCATGGCAGTGTGTGGGAGGCGTGATAATAGGCTATTGGGAGTTGTCCGAGGAGGGCATCTGTATTAACCAACTCAGCTCAGTCCATTCAAGTCCAGAAATCCCCAATATGACCAAGAGATAGAACATGATTCGATGTCGAATAAATATTTGTGCTCTATTCGGCCCAATTGCTTGTATCCCCCACGTGGCCACCCACCATCATCACCTCATCCCCCGAATCAGCAGCAGCCCAGATTCTGTCGATCGGGTTGCGCCGTAGCCGCCCGCCATCACTCATCAGCCTTGGGACGCCACCAACAGCTTCCAGACTTCAGCTGAGATGCAGCAGGCCAGTTTAGATTGACTTTGCTAGTCGCGATTCTACCCTTTTGTATGATCTCATGAAAACTGCCTCCGTTTTGCGTCTACCATTGGCGAATTTCATTTGTTTCAATCGTGCATGGATGACAGCTCGTGTCAAACTGCCCGCTCAGACATCCCACTGTAAGCACTGTAAAGCGCAGTTCGTTCCAGCGGCCACAGGGAGCTCTGGCCCCGGTCCCCGCTGTGAACCCCGCTGTGAAGAACGCCACAGGCATTAAAGAACCCGCTAGCTTGGCTGGGCAACCCACCAAGTCTAGGACGTTTACCCTCTTTAGGCTTAGAACTAGTTCTTAGCTCCCGACAACCCGTGGATCCCGGTCTGCATCTCGGCCAATTGACGACGGAAAGCGCAGCTGGATCTGGCGACTTTCCTTGTTTGGGTTTGGCCGCGGCTGAAGAAGAAGGAAAAAAAATTCAGAGACAAGCAGATGATCGAGAACACAAGTCGACCACTCCCGCGGTACAAGATGCGGCCCTCAGCCTGTCTCGGTCGTCGTCTTCCCTCCTTCTCTTCTTCGCTGTCAGAAGAGATCGTCGCCTCCAAACGGTGTCTCCGTGTAGTCGCCGCCGATCAATCGCCTCCAACTTCTCCACAGCTACAGACAGGGCAGTCTTGCTCGAGTGGCCGCACCTCCTCAAAAACCCCCGCGCCTCCCTCACCCGACCCTCACGTCCATCCTTGGGCCCGGCCTCCCTTTCCTCTCTATAAACCAAAGCCCATGTCGACCTGCGCCAATCCGGCTCTCTTCTTGATCTACTACGCGCGGGCACATCGCTACATGTGCCACCTCGGCCGATAAATACACCCAGCGAGCGACTTTGAGTCTTTGCGCTTGCTGCAACTAGGAGACGAAGAAAGACTTCACCAGACTTTTGAGTAGACAATCGATATCCTTCGACGAATATTGGTTTGTCTATATACATACTCTGACTATACGTCAAGAGATCGATACGCGCTTTGCGATAGGGCTATCAAGGTACGTCGCGACAGCTGGCACAATCCATGATGCGATCGGCGCAAAGAAACTCTGTCTATGATAGCCAGACGGGAGCTAACGGCAATCTCCAGATCCTACCCGATCCTCTCTGAATAGACCTACAACTCGATCGAGCGCCGTTTCGCAGCACATTTATACACGGGTTCACCATCATAGACCGTAATCATGGCTGCTAACGAAACCACTCTCGTCGGCGACACAAAGGGCTTCGACTCCCCTACGGCCGCGCCGATCTCCAGCGCCGGAGCTGCTAATGCACCCCGCGAAGATGAGGATATCGCTGTCAGCCAGGGAATCCACACCCTCGAGGTCAAGTCTGTCCATTGGTACAGCTACCTCACCACCGTTGACTTCTGGATCGTCCTCGCCCTGGGCCAGGTCCTCGCGCTGTGCATCACCGCGACCAACACTTTTACCAGTTTCCTCGCCAATGCTGGAACCAACATTCCTGCCTTCCAGACCGTCTTCAACTACATCCTCATGTTTCTCATCTACACGACCATCTTCATGATCAAGGATGGACCTCGCGTGTGGATTCGCGTTGCATGGACCGACGGCTGGAAGTACTTTATTATGGCTTTCCTTGATGTCGAGGGCAACTACTTTACGGTCTTGGCCTACCGTTACACCAACGTCCTTTCCGCCCAGCTCATCAACTTCTGGGCCATTGTCTGCGTCGTTGTCATTTCCTTCTTCCTCCTCAAGGTCCGCTACAAGATCTTCCAGATCATTGGTATTCTTGTTTGTTGCGGTGGTATGGGCATCCTCATTGCCAGTGACCACATCACCGGTACCAACGGCGGCGACGGTCTCGACATGGTCAAGGGTGACCTGTTCGCTCTGCTTGGTGCCACGCTGTACGGTACCACCAACGTCTTTGAGGAGTGGCTTGTGTCCAAGGCGCACCTCTACCACGTGTTGTCCTTTCTTGGCTTGTTTGGCATGTGTATCAATGGCGTCCAGGCTGCGATCTTTGATCGTAAGTCCTTCGATAACGCGACCTGGAACGGCGACGTTATTGGCTGGATCATTGGTTACACGCTGTGCCTGAACCTGTTCTACGCGCTCGTGCCCCTCATGTTGCGCATGGGTAGCGCGGCGTTCCTGAACATCTCGCTGCTTACCGCCAACTTCTGGGGAGTCATCATTGGCATCCACGTCTTTGGCTACACGATTCACTTCTTGTACCCGATCGCCTTTGTTCTCATCATCATTGGCCAGCTCATCTACTTCATCACCGGCAGCATCCTGAGCGACTCCAAGAAACCCTGGTTGGGCGATAACCAGGAGGATGGTGTGCTGGGCTTTGGTACCGCCAAGCTCAAGGCCCTCAATGCTGCGCGCAAGGCCCAGATTGAGGCTGAGACGGGCAACAACGAGTAGTGTCTTGGATGAGGTCGGGATACGATTAGACGAGAGGCATGACTGAATTGGACACGGCCTGAGAGTTGCGGTAATGGAAGGAGTTGGAGTCTTTGGATGATCATCTGGAGTCGCTGGGATAGATACCTTGGATGATTCGTTAATAGATGGTGTTGCTACAGCCAAGATGCCGGGACCCAGGCAGCGAGAGATCAGCGTGCAGGCGAGTAATGATATAATCTTGGCTTCAATTTCCCATTGCTCAGTTGGCACCTTGTTTTTCCGTAGAACTGACTCTAACTGCCTACTTCATTTCGTACATTTAATACGCCTTGTTGGTCCTCTACATGACGCTCAACCTAAACCTCCGCAGCCACTTCCAGTCAAGATGACATGTGATGCTCCTCCGTGTTAAAGAAAGCCCCGGAATCCGGTATTCCGATAGGCTAATGGAAGTTACAGCTGGAGAGGCTCAGGGAGGTTGTTGATCACGAAGAACTATGCCATCTCGCAAAGATGACCTTTATACTGTCGCAAAGACCCTACAAGCTTCTCGCGGCGCCGCCCGCAGACAACGTGGTAGTCTTCCTGAGCCTGAAGACCCCGGGGATTGAGTCCTTGGGGAATGATCCGTATATAGAGACCTGAGCATGTCTAAGATTGGACAAATTGCCTCCAACAGAACTTCCCCGGGGACGTGTTCCTTGATGAACTGTTTAAAGGGGCCCGGGTTCGGTAGGGGGTTGATCGTCCTTTTTTTCATGTCCTTGACCAAGTAAAGCCATTTCGAAGCCCAGGCACTTGGCCCCTGGACGTGCATTACCAAGCGGGTGTGAGCGTTCTGGATCCCGGACGTGCTGAGCATGGCGTCGCGCTGGGTATCCGCATTCATATAGTGTAGAGGCTCATAGAATGTTGTTCCAAGAGAAAGGTATATATTGCGGGATCGATTGGAACCCCGGACCCTAAAGCTGGGTGCTCTCGCACGTGGCGAGGGTCGGTGCTAGAGGTCAACGAACCACCTAGCTGCATTTGGCCATTTGGAGGGCAGGACAAGAAGCATAGGTTCTGACAGTCGAGCTGCTTCATCGGTGACGATAAGGTCTGGGGTCCATGTCGAGTGGTTGGCCAGTGCTGCCAAAGTGAGTGCATGAAGTTCCGCATGCGATGTCGACAAGTGAGATATGGCGTACTCCATCAGGTCTCGTACACCAACCCCGGGTGATCTCCTCGCTGGTGGTAGTTCCACACGGGTTCGGCGAGAGCAGGAGTCGGATTTCCGGCGTATGCACTTGTGAGTTTGCTGGCCCTTCGAGGCGAAAACTGCCCTTGCAAGATTGGCAATACCAGTGTTTGCAAACCTGTGCTGAACGATTACGTCGGCCGTTATCGTCTCGTACACTCATGACGCAGGCATATTGGTCTCCTTGTCGTCTTTGGTCGCTCGTTATATATAGCACCCGCTCGGCACTTTTCTTCGGGACTTTGAGGGCCACGGCAACGTCGTGCGTGAGGTCGCCTCATATACTGTGACATCGGACGCACTGTGCGTGCGGCTTCATCTTCCATTCTCCCGTGCATGCCCCGTTCCTCAAACACCGTGAAATTTGAGGGTAGACCCTGATATGCAACTGGCCGAATGTGTACCTTATCCCACGACAGTGGGAGAGGGTTATCGGGCTGATCACACCAAGCCACAGTGTATCCACGGCGTGTCCACATAGACGAGGAAACACTCCTTGGCGCCTCGGAAGATCAACAGCTCGCGTCATCATCGGGCTCTCGCCTGTCAACCGGCGCATAAATCCGACTTTGTTGACGGAGCGATGGTGTGAGGGTAGGATTTATATATAGAGAGGAGAAATTGCGTAGGACACGAATTGGGATATAATGACTTCGAACCCACGTTGCGCTTTCATGCCGACCGGCGAGAACTAGACGATGGAAGAGGCGATGATCACATCTCTCATTGCGGTGAACCAAACATTGCCGACGCAAAGGAAACGAGTAGTTGACGGCAAAGAAGGTATCCATGGCGGACAAAAACTCGACAATTGCATCGCAACAATAAAGAACTGAGAGCCGGGTGGTGTCTCTAGGCTCTCAATTGCTCGTTGAACGCCCCACTTCTGGACCGGGCTGGTTACCAGTACTGCCGCTGGCTAATGAAGGTGTGAATGTATATACGTGTCATGTATGACTTATCGCGGGATTGCCACCGGCGCTTCTTGTAGTATATCGCTCAATCATGTAGGTAGGTAAACAAAACTGTGTAGGAGGCGACTTAGTCATGTCGAGCTTGAACGTCGGGATGAGGCCGACAACAACCATAACTGCCGAGTTTATAGTTTGGGGAATCAGCGTTGATCAGGATGTCGACGAACCCCCCCCGTGACCCTCGGCCCTACATATTGTGATGCTTGCTGACGCTTGTTCTTTGGACAGACAGCCACCCTCGTTGGACCCCCAGAAGTCAAGCCAACCGTGGGCCGGATTGGCACCGAACGAGGACGGGTTTCGCCGTGGTATTCGGCACAGCAACGTCTGTACCAGTGACTTTGCTTCTGAGGGAGCAGCGGAGTGAGGATGTCTAGTATCGTTCTCCGTGAACTAGTCAAATACCTCCTTGTACTCGGATTGCAGATGCCATTTCGTTCTTCAGAAGTCAGGTGGCGTTGATAGTATATAACTCTTGACTTGGTTGGGAGGAGCTTAGTGTCGAAGAAAGTCGGGTGCGTTGGGAAAAGAGCTTTCTGAACAAGGGGGTGCAAGTCGCCAGTCGCATATCTGGCGATTTTTTGGGAGAGAGGCCATTGGGGAAGGCACCGGCAGCGAGGATTCTAAGCTTGGATTGGCCTAGACTTCTGTGATGGCCTCATCTGGAGTGAAGGTATGCGTCGGGGACTTGCTGAGTAGTCTCCACCTTCGTAGTATATATCTTGGATGTCGCACTGATACCTGCGTGATGAGAGAGCGGATCTTGCCTTCTCATATATAGGCATGGCCTTTATATAATAAAGTCTTTAGTGGTAAGACAATCCTTCGTCTGCGGCTGTTGAGAAGTCGGCGAGAGATTGTGTGCTCATAGGGAGCGCGTTCAAGAAGAACCATCCTGTCGCGCTGTGCAAATCGGCGATGAGAATCGTGGCCATTGATGGGTATTGAGAGGGAAGACTTACGAGCAACAGACGCGATCTTGGGCGCATTAGGCCCCCGTCTGGTTTCTTCGGCCACGACGTGGTACGCTCGATGGTAATTGGTGATGCCGTCTGGATTGACTGTGGCGAGATGCGCGATTCTTCAAGACCTCCATGGGAGACCTTATGCTCACCGCGGCTGATGACGGAGACGAAAGAGCAGATAGTATCCAGCCAACAAGGCAGACCATGCGCTCAGATTTGACAATATATATATCATATTCCGGGGATCAAAGACGTAAGAAATCCGTCGGTGCTGAAGGGAGAGTATAGGAAGGGGGGTTCGCAACAGCAATAAACCCAGGGAAAACGACAACAAATAGAACGCGACCAAGATGTCGTCTTCGACCGGGAGTGTCCTTCGAAGCCTGTGCCTACTTAAAGTATGGCCAGCTTGCTGCGGTGTAATTGTCGCGGTGGTCGGGGCCACCAAGACCGAAGACTGTAAACGGCAATGATGGCGGGAACGGCGAGAGAATTATATCGCCGTGGTATCTCGCCGCGGCAATCACCTTGGGACGCCTGTAGTATATATGTCTTAAAGCCAGCGACTGAGATGTAGACTGTGATGTTGGTTCATCTGCGGCAGCAAGTCAGCATAAGCACTGGAATACCATGAGGTCGGTGAATGAACCTTCAGGCTCTGGGGCTCTTACCCAGCTGTTGAGTCCCCAAAGTGACATAAATATATATGTATATATATTGGACTTTATTCCGGTTGGCGAGAATTGTTCATGGTCTATCCAGGCTGCCATTTGGGCAGCCTCCTGTCGATAGAATTGCTATCTTCGGGCCGAAGGGCCAAGTGCAGGGCTTTGACGTTCCCGTAGCTCCAACTTGGCCATTTTGTTTCAATCCTGCGGCCTATCTGTAGGAGGTCGCAAGTGAGTGTTGGTCGTATATTTAGTAAGAATAATTCCCGATAATAGGGGTCGGGATAGATCGAGGTCACCGCTCCCCTATCAAAGTCATCGTCATCAATGACGGCGACGATCGGAGGATGAAGAGGTCTGGATAGGGAGAGAACTGCGGTCCCAAGGCGATGTCCTCTAATATATGCCGACGAAAGTGGAGGGTACGTGTAGTCGGTTCTCTTCTGCTAATGCATGTCAGCTTCTTATGTCGAAGAATGGTTCCCAAACCACGTACAGGCCATCTGGACACCTGGTACAGCTGATGCTCAGAACAGATCATCCGTCGGGAATACCCGATCACACCCTTCGACCGGACGTTGTAGGACTAAGCAGGTATACTCCGTCTGGACGTGGGCTCTTTCCCTTGCCGTGCTCAAGGAGACTTGCGAACAACCCTCGATGCGGAATCGAAGCCCATCATGTTCGCTGGGAAGCTGAACAGCCATGCCTTCTTCTGACTCGAATACCGTCGCAGATTTCTTGTCGTGCTTGTGGCATTCGAAGTTGGGCTTGCGCCTGTCAGGCATGAAAGCGATGGCTCAGAGAAGACATGGGGTGATATACTGTAAAAGAAGGATCGGGTTGATGGGCGGAGAATGTTGTGACTTATTATATAGTAACTGAAAAAAGGAGAGTAGAGCTCAAGTCGAGCTGCTATCATGGAAGGCTTGGGGAGATCTGGAGTGAGAGGATGAGACTGGTCAGAGGTGGGAGAGCTCGCCCTCTTTATACCCACGAGAGAAGGGTTTTGGCCTGAGGACAGATGTGAAGCAAATGCGCAGGATTAGGCATGATCATACTGTTTTACTGGTTGTATGTTATTTGCCCACTGGCGAGGTGTTTTTATTTGCTCCAGTGATTGCTGATTGTCTCCGGGCTTGTCTTTGCCAGCGGGCAAGCTCGCTTCCGCTCAGCAAGCATGAAAACACCCATCAAAACTCGCTTGATAGTGGTGACTCATATAATGACGTGTAGGATACTTGTTTGTTCTTCTCCATGCCCCATTCGGAGAGCCCTCCGGCCGATTTGGTGCCCCCCATCTTAGTCACTCGGAGGAGATGTTGAACCAGACCAACGTCTATAAAAGGGCCACATCCCCGCCGGACTTCCAGATAGCTTGCATTATACTCTACTTCTTTATATATATGGCATTTTATATATACTGTTCGTAGGCTCGTGTGAGTTCCCTCAGAACATTGGACGAGCCTTTCCGGCAAAGGTTCGGGGATCATCTCCGGGCCACGATCAACAATACCGGCCGGTGCACATGGTCATGAACTTTCCCATCGCCATTTCCAGCGGGCATGGGGGACTGATCATATAAACACGGTAAGCAATTTACTCCCCCATCTCATGACTCTTGTTATCATTGACATGCTGAAGATCCCTAGGTTCGGATGTCGGCAGCAACTACTCCGAGGAATTGGATCTGCATGACGATGGCCCGCATCTATTCGAATGCTCCAGCTTCGATTTCGACGAGAGCGGTCGTTTGGTGATCGAGAATACCTGCTCCAAGCTGCCTCGGTTGCCTGTTTGGGCCGTGGACGAGGAACTACTGCCCGCCCTTCTCTGGGGAACGGCCCGGTCAAGGAAGATGGCATGGCTCCGGCCGAGTCTGCGTGGATGGACCTTGGCTCGATCCGGACCCAACGGCGCCATATGTAGTCGACAAATCAAGGACGCCAACCTACTCCGACTTATATTTTATAACCTATATACAACATTTCCCCGCGTGTGTCTCGTCGCACTCCAGCATCAACCCGAGTTGGGAACGGAACCGACAACGCGCTGATATATACACTGGCTGAGGATGCGCATTGCCGGTCGCCAAAAGCCAAACACCGAGTTGTTGGTGCGGAACTCTCCTCAGAGTGCCCAGCACTTCGGAGGAATATTCCAACATCAACTCGAGAATCAAAGTCCCCTCCATCCCGGCGACGTTCTTGCGAACATTTCCAATCTCACCCATGTCAGCGAAGAGTACGGCCACCATCGTGCTAGCCTCAGTCGCACTAACATTGTCCAGATGCAGTATCGATCTTGGAGAGGTCAAACAGAGAGGAACGACATACGTTCCTCAGCAACGATATGGGCACGGGGAAGACCCGGACCTATCTACTGGCAATCTATCTCAAAATCAACGAACTCGAGTCACTAAAGCTTGCTGAACAGGAGGTAGCAGATTATCCGCAACCTATATACACAAGGAAGACGCCCAGCTATTTTCCTGCAACATCGTCGGCTTAAAGTTATAGATCCGGCCCGACATCCAAGACAACCCCTGATTTAAGGCCGTTATTCAGGAACAATTTGGAAGCAACTATTGCGACCAGTACCCAAAGGATAGATTAGAAACTATTATTTCCCTTCTAGATCAGCAAGGATCTAACTTACTACAACTTAATGCACAAGTTATCTCCCAATCCAACTTCTGTAGGCCTCGTGATAGATCATGCAAAATAGCTGGGTAGAATCCAGCTCCAAATATAATTAAGTAGGCTGATGGTGGACTAAATGATCGAGTCGCTTCTAAAAGACAACACGATTTCCCCAATGGTAGAATAGAACACTTGCCCCGGTCATACAAAATTCTCTTCAATCCCTTTCTTACCTCATACCCACTCGCATGCTAGAGACGACGGTCCTCCTTTTACGAGCCCCCTACAAGAGACGAGCAGCATGCTCTCCGCGTCTAGGGGGGCACAATTTTGATCTCAGTCTTTCCACGTACCTCTTTATCATGTCTAGGTAATTCGTTATCGCTGCTATGTCGGGGCAATGACGTGGATCATGGCAGTTACGCCCCGACAAGCTCCATTCGAGAGGAGGAAAGCGACAGGCCGCGTCGATAGGATTGTCGATGCTGTAGCCATGGAATGGCCTGGCGGCTGGCACCGGGCCAAGCTCACTGTGTGTGATGTTGCGCTTCAGCATCACCAACGAGCCAAGCAGCGCCGTGGAGCATTGGATCGAGCATCTTGGCCGAGTCTGAACATGCTCGCACAGCTCATCCAGGTCGGTGAAGAAGCGACCGATGATGTATTGTCTTCTCGCATCGATCCTCTCTGTTGACTACGTCAGTTGTTGTCGGAGGATCCGGTGATAACTGCTGCTTACCGAGAACCTCCCCAAATGGGGCGTCGTTGGCCTTGATTGGACCTTTTCTATACTTCAGGACCATTGCCGACATGCTGTCAAACAGGTCTTGTCTTGAGAAAACCCAGGAAATGTACAGCCAGGCGGGACAGTCTTGGCTATAGCTGCTTGGTAAGCCCGACTCTCGGAGCCATAAATCAAGAAAAAGCTCAGTGACTTCGTGGCAGTCGTAGTAGTCGACTATAGTGGCCACTTTGGCCAGGGTCTGGGGGTTGATGGACCTTGGGACTGCTCGATGGTGCCCATGCATGATGTTGAGGACGACGAGGAATGCCTGGGTATCCCAACCTGTGGCTGATATATGGCGAACTAATTGGCTGTCGGCAGTCCCTTCTGCCCAAGGTCCCTCCAGCATTGCTCTAAAGACCGGGGAGGCGAGGATAAGATGGCGGGAGGAAACCTACATTTCGACCTCTAGGTAAATAGAAGACATGGAAGCCATGTCTCGGTGGCTAGTCTTTTCGTAGGAACGAGTAGAGACCGAGGCCATGCTGGCATCATGAGCTTCATGAGTGAGATCCTCGACAGAATCGTCCTCATCGGGCACGGTCATCGGCGTGTCTTGGGGTGGTTCGTTGGCCAAGCCGGACTGAGCATCGCAGGGCTTAACTGAAGCATCTTCAAATGCAATCTCCTGCGTGTCTGGATCCTTGAGAACGAGCCGGGTATCACCGCCCCAGTCCAAGATGTATGCTGATGAATCCATGTCGACGGAATAACGGATGAGCATCCAGCGTAGGTACACCGGCTTTGGATAGAATGGCGGTCTTGCTAGGCTTTCAGTTAGTCCGTAGAACTGGTTGATTGGATAGAACCGGGAACAGCTGAAGCAAGTGAAAGCCAACAGAGAGGGAGTGGGTTCGGACATGAGTGTTTCCTACCGTAGGCTGACACTGGTTACTTAAATACCCCAAGGACAACTCAATGGGCTAGTGGCAACAATTCATTTGTGTACAAGCTAAACTGTGTTTTTTTATATCTTGACTTTAGCCAGCTTCGCTTTCCAAGATGAAGCTTTAAAATTGCATTTTTCATCTCAGGTAAGGTTGATAGAAGCAGGAGGATTCTTCTAGCGACGCAGCTGGGAAGGTTGTATGGATTAAGGTTATTGTGTTGCATCAATTTAATCCAAGATAAATGTTGGTCTTGGTAATGCTTGCCAATGTATACGACATCAC